>CAKNYM010047497.1:62972-73784 GCA_932195095.1 Andricus curvator | reverse complement strand
AATTGCTTAGTCGGGTTCTTTTGGGCGCAAAAGGAAATAATTGTTTAGAAATTGTTGTGTGGATTTTATGAGAAAATGCATTTTTGAGGTGGAGTTTTTTTAGCTACTGGGTTTAAACTAAATATCCAAAGACAATAACTGCAGGTGGATAAATTCAAGAGCATTTCTTGTTCACTTCATTTAAAATTGTGAAGATGCCAATCTACATTATGGCTTCTTTTAACTGACAATAAGTTTAATTTACAGAGGTTATGGAAAAGGCATGAATATACATCCTGTTTATATTCCGTTGAGAATGTCAGAAGGGATTTTTGGGTCCGGAAAGTAGGAAACATTCTGAAAATTGGTATGGTTAAGTCGGGTTCTATTGGGCGCAAAAGGAAACAATTGTTTCAAAATTGTTGTGTGCATTTTATGACATCATGCAATTTTGAGGTGGAGTTTTTTTTAGCTACTGGGTTTAAACTAAATACCCAAAGGCAATATCTGCAGATTGACCATAATGAGACTATATGTATTTATCTATTAATAATATAAATATTTATGGAACAATTTTTAATAATTTTTTAACTTACAAAATTTATTTCTAAACTTTATTTGAAAAGATTTAAAAATATTCCAAAAGATTTTCAAAATTGAATTTGAATCATTTTAAAATTTATTTAGAAGCTCTTACAAAATTTCATAAATAACTTAAAATTTAAAAAGATTTCAAAAACTTGAAATAAAATGTAGATTTTTGAAGATTTCGAAATACAATTTTGAAGTTTTTTCAAAATTTAATATTTTAAAACATTTTAAAACATTACGAAAGATTTCCAAAATTATAAAGAACGAATCTGGAAGTTTCACGACAATTTTAGGAATAAATCGAGCCCTTTTAAAAGATATTTAAGAATTTTATAAGTTTTGAAGAGATTAAAAGTATTTTTAAACATTGAAAAATTCATAAAGTATTTTTAAAAAATTTCCGAGCGTTAAAAAGTCTTAAATATCTCTTACACTACTCAAATTTTTCATAAAATTTGGTGAAATCCTGTGAAATAAAAAAAAACCTTAGAAATTTTCTAGATACTTTTTCGACATATCTGAAATCTTCAAAAAATTTTTTACATTTTTTAGAGAAACCTAGAAAAATTATATTTATATAACTTTCAAGTAAGTAAACAAATGAACTTGAAGAATAAATAGTTATCAGAAATTTTTGTTTTGTAATAAGAATAATGTTTTCCTCCAAATTATAATTTGCCTAAATTTTTCTTCTTTCCTGACTAAACAATCTTTTTCAGGTGAAAATTTAACCATTTTTTAACTATTTGTTTGAAGATTTATTTTTTTATTGAAATTTTTATTTGAGACATCTAAAATTTCCAAAAATCTTTTTGAGTCAGTTTAAGGTATATTTAGGAATTTTAGAGATTTTGAAGACAATAAAAATATTTCTAAACTTTGAAAGATTTCCGAAAGTTTATAACGTGTATATATATATATATATATTTTAATTACTTCTTGCTTCAAATTATAATTTGCCTTCAATTTTTTTTATTGTGGACTGAAAAATCTTTTTTGGTTGCAAATTTAATAATTTTGTTGAAAATTCGTTTTTATTTTGTTTGAAAATTCATCTCTTTTGGTAGAAATTTAATCTTTTTTTGATTAAAATTGCAAATTTTTGGTCTGAAATTAAAATCTTTTTTTGCTGAGGATATGACTATTTTGTTGAAAATTCGTATTTTTCGATGAATTAAAACCTTTTTGATTTGAAATTACAAATATTTTTTAGTTTAATTATTAACTATTATATTTGTTGTTGCAAAATCATCTTTTTTTCGTTGAAAATTTAATTACTTGGTTAAAAGTTAAACCACTTTGTTAAATTTCACTTTTTTAGTTAAAGAATCATTATTTTAGTTCAAAATTGATCCATTTGGTTGAAAATGTAACCATTTTGTTGAAAATTTGTCTTTTTTGGCAGAAATTAATCTTTTTGATAGAAAATTCATGCATTAGGTTCAAAATTCAACTATTCTGTTGAAAATGAACTTTTTTGTCGAAAATTCATATTTTTGGCTTAAAAAATTAAACTTTTTAGTAGAAAATTCATCTATTTTAGAAAACATTTAAAGTTTTTTGGTTAAAAATACAATTTTGGAAAATTAATATTTTTTGTTGAGGATTCAACTATTTGGTTGAAAATGCAACTAGTCGATTAAAAGTGAAACTACTTTCTTAAACAATAATTTTTTGGTCGAAGATTCATAATTTTAGTTGAAATTTTGTTTTGTTCAATTATTTGGCTGAGAATGAACTTTTTTGTGGAAAATGTATACTATCAGGTTAAAATGAATATTTTTTGTGGAAAATTCGTCTCTTTTGGAAGATATTTAATGTCTTTCGATTAAAAATACAACTAATTGAAAAATAATCTTTTCTGGTTGAAGATTGCAGTATTTTGTTGAAGATTGGTCTTTTTTGTATGAATTCAACTGTTTTTGATTTAACATAAAAATCGTTTTGGATTTAAATCAGAAATATTTTCATTTTGCGTTTCGAATTCATCTTTTTTGTTGGGAAATTCAACAATTTGGTTGAAGATTAACTTTTTTATTGAAATTTTGATTTTACATATCTGAAATTTTCAAAAATATTTCGGAATTTTCTCAAGATTCTTAGAAAAATTATATGTATATAATCTTAAAAACAAATAAGCAAATGGACCTAAAAAATAAATAGTTATTCGAAATTTTTATTTTGTATTTAAGATTATTTTCCCCCTCAAATCGAGATATTTTCAAAATTAGGAGGTAAGTCGTATTTTGTCTGAATTTTCATTTGCCACGATTTTTTTTAATTTCTATTTTTCTGAATTGCCACTGGTAAAGGTCCGTTCATAAAGTAGGTAAAAGTTTTTTCTGAAATTTTGAACCACGTACACCTCTTTGTTAGGGTCCATAAATTTTACCCCCCCCCCCCCACATATTATGTAATTTAGGCAGGCCAATTTTTTTTCGTGAATTTAGTCATTACTGATTCTTATGAATTAACAAAGCAGTGTAATTTTCAAAAAAAAAGACAAACTCCCCACCAAAAACTTTTTTCATTTTAAATAAAAAAAAGTTAAATTCAACTAAAAACGATTAAATTTCTACCTAAACAGATGAATTTTCAAATGAAAAAGGTGAATTTTCGTCAAGATTTGCATTTCCAACCAAGAAAGATTTTTCAGTAAATAAAGACAATAATCTGCATCCAAAATCAGACGAATTCTCAACAAAATATATACATTTTTAACTAATTAGTTGAATTTTTAACAAAGGAGATTAATTTTCTACCCAAAAATACGAATTTTCAACAAATGACATACATTTTCAACCAAATAGTTAAAATTTTAAACTAAAAAGAGTCAATTATTAACCAAAAATGAAATGGTTAAATTTTTATTAAAAACATTAATTTTCAATAAAAAATAGAATTTTGCACCGATTTTCTACCAAACTGCTGAATTTTCAAGACAAACAGACGAATTCTCTATAAAAAAAGTTTAATTTTCTACCAAAAAAGACGAATTTTCAATTGAATAATTGAACCCTTAGTCTAGAAAGATCACTTATTACCCAAAAATGGAATAAATAAATTATCATAGAAGAACAATAATTTTCAATTAAAAAAAAAAAAATTTTTTACATCACAGTTGAATTTTCTACCAACTTGTTGAATTTTCAAGCCAAAAGGGCGAATTCGCCACAAAACAGTTGAATTTTCGACCCGAAAATATGAATTTTTAACAACAAAAGTTGAATGTTCGACCAAATAGTTGAATTTCTTACCAAATTGTTGGATTTGCAAGGCAGAATGGTGAATTTTCTACAGAAAAGTTGAACTTTCAACCCAAAAATATAAATTTTCAACAAAAAGGTTAATTTGTAAACAACCAGTTAAATTTTCAACGATAAATATTAATTTTCTACCAAAAAAGACGAATTTTCAATCTCATAGTTGAATTTTTAGTTTAAAAAAGATAGATCACTTTTTAACCAAAAATGGAATATATAAATTTTTATTGACAAACAATCATTTTCAATTTAGAAAAACAAAGTTTTTGCAGAACAGATGAGTTTTCTACCAACTTGTTAAATTTTCAAGCCAAAAGGATGCATTTTCTACAAACAAGTCGAATTTTCTACAAAACAGACGAATTTTCAACCACGAAAATTTTAATTTTCGACAAAAAAAGGTGAATTTTCGATCAATTAGTTGAATAAATTTTCATTGAAAAACAATCATTTTCAATTCAGAAAAACGAAGTTTTTGCAGAACAGTTGAGTTTTCTACCAACTTGTTCAATTTTCAACCCAAAAGGAGTAATTTTCCACAAACAAGTCGAATTTTCTACAAAACAGTCGAATTTTCAAACCCGAAAATTTAAATATTCGACCAATTAGTTGAATTTTCTACCAATGTGTTGAATTTTTAACCCAAAAGGACGAGTTTTCAACAAAACAGTCTAATTTTCAACACAAAAATATGAATTTTCAGCAAAAAAAGGTGAATTTTCGGCCAAATGATGAATTTTCTACAGCAAAGTTGAATTTTTAACACAAAAATATGTAATTTCAATGAAAAAGTTAATCTTCAAACAAGCAGTTGAATTTTCAAACTAAAGAGAGTCCATTATTAACAAAAAATGGAAGTTAAATTTTTATTAGAAACATTAATTTTCAATAAAAAATAGAATTTTCCACAGTTGAATTTTCTAAAAACTGTCGAATTTTCTACCAAACTGTTGAATTTTCAAGACAAATAGACGAATGCTCTATAAAAAAAGTTTAATTTTCTACCAAAAAAGACGAATTTTCAATTAAGTAATTGAACTCTTACTTTAAAAAGATCTCTTATTATCCAAAAATGAAATAAATAAATTATCATAGAAGAACAATAACTTTTAATTTCGCAAAAAGAATTTTTTACATAACAGTTGAATTTTCTACCAAACAGTTGAATTTCTTACCAAATTGTTGGATTTGCAAGGCAGAATGGTGAATTTTCTACAAAAAAGTTGAATTTTCAACCCAAAAATATAAATTTTCAACAAAAAGGTTAATTTTTAAACAACCAGTTGAATTTTCAACGAGGAATATTAATTGTCTATCAAAAAAGACGAATTTTCAATCTAATAGTTGAATTTTCAGTTTAAAAAAGATAGATCACTTTTTAACCAAAAATGGAATATATAAATTTTTATTGACAAACAATCATTTTCAATTCAGAAAAACGAAGTGTTTGCAGAACAGATGAGTTTTCTACCAACTTGTTGAATTTTCAAGCCAAAAGGATGCATTTTCTACAAACAAGTCGAATTTTCTACAAAACAGACGAATTTTCAACCACGAAAATTTTAATTTTCGACAAAAAAAGGTGAATTTTCGACCACTTATATAGCTGAATTTTCTACCAATGTGTTGAATTTTTAACCCAAAGGGACGAATTTCCCACAAATCAGTCTAATTTTCAACACAAAAATATGAATTTTCAACAAAAAAAAGATGAATTTTCGGTCAAATGATAAATTTTCTACAGCACAGTTGAATTTTAAACACAAAAATATGAAATTTCAATAAAAAAGTTAATCTTCAAACAAAAAGTTGAATTTTCAAACTAAAAACAGTCAATTATTAACCATAAATGGAATAGTTACATTTTTATTAAAAACATTAACTTTCAATGAAAAATAGAATTTTCCACAATCCAGTTGAATTTTCTAAAAACTGTCGAATTTTCTACCCAACTGTTGAATTTTCAAGACAAATAGACGAATTCTCTATTTCTATAAAAAAAGTTTAATTTTCTACCAAAATAGACGAATTTTCAATTAAGTAATTGAACTCTTAGTTTAAAAAGATCTTTCATTATCCAAAAATGAAATAAATAAATTATCATAGAAGAACAATAACTTTCAATTTCGAAAAAAGAATTTTTTACATAACAGTTGAATTTTCTACCAACTTGTTGAACTTTCAAGCCAAAAGGACGAATTCGCCACAAGTTCTACAAACAAGTCGAATTTTCTACAAAACAGTCAAATTTTCAAACCCGAAAATTTTAATTTTCGACAAAAAAAGGTGAATTTTCGACCAATTAGTTGAATTTTTAACCCAAAGGGGCGAATTTTCCACAAAACAGTCTAATTTTCAACACAAAACTATGCATTTTCTGCCAAATGATGAATTTTCTACAGCACAGTGTTGAATTTTAAACCCAAAAATATGAAATTTCAATAAAAAAGTTAATCTTTAAACAAACAGTTGAATTTTCAAACTGAAAAGATGAATTTGAAACAAAAATGGTACCCCATGTAAGACAGCATAGAAAAATCGTGGCCATACCGAGAAAAAAAAACCCAGAATGGGAAAAGAAAAGAGCCCCGAATGGTTCAAATCAAAATTTCAAATTCAGAATTTTTAATCCAGGAATTTGAGAAATTTGGGGGACGAAAGGAGTTTGTCGGTAAAAAGCAAAGACTTGCCAAATGATTGCTAATACGTTTCTCATTTCCGATGTGGCAAGGGTGAGAAAAAGAAAGGAAAGTGGGCGCCGAAAGGACTGTTGGGTGATCCCGATTGTAGACGGGGCCAATCGAGCCTGCCAGATTCGCGGAGAGTTCATAATGCAGAAATTCTCGGTGACTAGGACGAGGGGACGAGATGCGAGATTACGGGAGAGAAAGAGAGAAGGAGAGAGATAAGAGGAGAGAGAGGCGCATCCAACGCAGACATTCGTCACACGACATCAAACGCGGCTGCCGCCCGTTGGAGACGCGGCCGACCGACTCTAAAGACCCCGGTCGATCGGCCATGAAGACCGCGGCGAACAGAAAAAGAGAGAAAAATCGCCGGGGAAAGGGGAAAGGAAGGAGGGCACAAAACGGTGAAAAATGCGAAAACGGCAAGCCTTTTTTTGGCTCGACTTTTTTTTTATGGCTAAGAGCTAAGAAACAGATTCGGCTCGTTGCTACTTCAAATCAGCCATGTCATCGTTTTCCATCACTTTTTTTTTCTTCTTCTATCGGGTCAAGATTCAGGGTGTCTAGCGTTTCAGCAGAAAAAATCCCAGGACTTTTCCAGGTTTTCCAGGCCAAAAGAATGCACTTTTCCAGGTAGCTTTTTTTTTACAGTGATAAAATAGTTTTCATAAAACATAGTAGAGATTGTAGGTCTAGTGACTCTAGTGAGTTATAGTGAGTTCAATTCCGTGTGTAGTAAGTTTTTTTTATTTATTAGAATTGGTTGAAATTTGTCTCTTTTATCTAATTTTAGGTTGATTTAACTTGAATCTTCAATAAAATAATTAAATATTCAACAAAATAGTTAAATTTGTAACCAAATTGGTGAATTTTCAACCTACAAAGATGAATTTTCTACCAAATGATCGAATTTTAAACAAAAAAGATTAAACTTCAACCAAAAACAGTTGCATTTTCAACGAAATAATTGAATTTTATAGTACACATTCTAATTCTTAACAAAACGCTGAATTTTAAATTCAAAAGGAAGAATTTTTTGTCTAAATAAACAAATGTTTATAAAAAACATTCGAATTTTCAACCAAAAAGGATGAATTTTCGAATAAATAGTTGAATTTTCCACTAAAAAAGATAAATTTTCGGTAAAAAAAAAAATCAACAAAATAATTGAATTTTCAACCAAGAAAATGAATTTTTCACAAAGTAGGTCAACTTTTAAACACAAAAGACAAACTTTCAACCCAGAAGACGTATTTTCTACAAGATAATTAAATTTTCACACAAAGAGATGAATTTTCAATTAAAATGATGAATCTTCAACAATAACAAAAAAAAAAGAATTTTAAAAAAAGTAGTTCAACTTTCAACGCAGAAGTTAAATTTTCTCGTCAAAAAGACGAATTTTCAACAAATAAAGAGTTTTTCAGTCGAGAAAGAAAGAAAGAAAAATTCATCCAAATTGTTGAATTTTCAAGCCAAAGACGAATTTGTTATAAAAAACTTGCATTTTCAACCCGAAAATATGAATATTACAAAAAAAGTTCATTTTGTACCAAAGAGTCGCAGACTTAACCAAAAAAGAGGAAATTTGAACCAAAAAGGTTTGTTTTTATACTAATAAGGACGAATTTTTCACTAAAAAAGATCAATTTTCAACAAAAAATGAAAAAGCTACATTTGTAGGTAAAAAATTAATTTTAAATAACAAAAAAAAAATTTAAACCAAAGAGATGTTTCTTCACAGAAATAAAATTAATTTTTAACAAAGTGGTTCAATTTTTACCTAAGTAGTTAAACTTTCAATAAAAAATAAATCAATTTTCAGCCAAAAATTTTCATACAGAAAAACAATTTTAACGAAAATGTTGAATTTTCAAGCCAAACAGACCAATTCTTTACAAAACAGTTGAATTTTCAACACGAAAATATGAATTTACAACCGAAAAGTTAATTTTCAATCAAATAGTTGAATTTTCTACCAAAAAAATCAAATTTTTAACGCAAAAAAATGTGTAACAAAAAAGCTGGATTTTTCAGCCAAAAACACGAGTTTCTTTACAAAATATTTGTATTTTCACACAGAAAATATGAATTTTCAACTAAAAACGATAAATTTTCAATGAACAATGGAATAACTAAACTTTCAATGAAAAAATTAATTTTCAACCAAAACAAAATGATTTTTTAACAAAATAGTTGAATTTTGAACAAATTAATTAAATTTTCAACGGAACAGTTAATTTTTTATCAAAAAATGGAATGGTTAAATTTTCTGATGAAAAAATGAATTTTCAACCAAAAATATGAATTTCCAACCAGATCAATTAAACTAAAAAAGGCGAATTATCAATAAAATACGTGAATCCTCAACGAAATAAGACCAATTTTCAATCAAGAAAGATGAATTTTTAACCAAATAGTTGCATTTTTCACACAAAAAAAAACATTTTTTGAACCAAAAAAGGAGCTGTTAAATTTTCAGTTTAAAAGATTGATTTTCAATAAGAAAACTAATTTTTAACCAGTCGAATTCAATCGCTGAAATATAAATTTTCAAACATCAACAATCCTCGAAGAGAAAGTTGAATTTTCAATAAAATACATGAATTTTCTACTAAATAGTTGAATTTTAAACTTATAGAGTATAAATTTACAACCAAAAATGGAAATTAAATTTTCAGATCAAAAAATATAAATTTTCAAACAAAGAGGTGAATTTTTTACGAAGAAAATTCATGTTCTACCAAAAAAGACGAATTCTATACAAAAAAGTTGAATTTTCAACGTGAAAATATGATTGTTTAACAAAAAACTTAATTTTCAATAAAAAAGTCAATTTTTAACGAAATAGTTTAATTTTCTACCATATTGTTGAATTTTCAAGCCAAAAAGACGAACTTGCTACAAAAAAGTTTAATTTTCGATCAAAAAATATCAATAGCATTTTTTTAAATGTAATTCTTTTATTGAAAATGAAATTATTTCGTTAAACAGTCATCTCTTCTGGCCAAAAATTCAACTACATGCATGACAGTTAAAATAATTTGTTAAAAATTAATTGCATATGTAAATATTCCATTTTCAGAAAATTAACCTTCTTGGTTAAAAAATCATAATTTGGGTTGAACTTTATTGTTGAAAATTAATTTTTTGTCAAAGATTCCCAATTTTATTTGAAAATACATCTCTTTGGTTGAAAATGTAAGTGTTTTTTCGAAAATTTGTCTTTTTAATTAAAAATAATTTTTTAAACTGAAAATGTAACTATTCCATTTTTTGTTCGAACGTGATATTTTTATTTAAAAATTGATCTTTTCTAGTTGAAAATTCAACAATTCGACTGAAAATTCATATATTTTGTTGAAAATTCGTCTTCTTTTCGGTAGAAATTTATTCTTTAATCCTTTCTGGTTGAAAATTCAAATGTTCGGTGGAAAATTTATCTGTTTTGGTTGAGGATTCAACTATTCTGTTTAAATTCGTATTTTTCGGTTTAAAAATCCACTACTTGGTTTAAAGTTTAACTACTTTTTAAAAAATTGCTACAATTGATGCATCATTTTAGTTGAAAATAGACCTGTTTTGTAAAGAATTCCGTCTGTTTGGCTTGATAATTCAACAATTTGGTAGGAAATTAAACTATTTGGTTCAAATATACTTTTTTGCTGAAAATTCATACTTTTGGTTATAAAATCAACTATTTGGTTAAAAATGTGTTATTTTTTGTTTAATACAACAGATTCAAAATTATTTTTGTTTTAACATTCATTTTTCAAACTGAAAATTCCATTTTCAGTTTAAAAATGTACGTGCGGTATCACCGACCGCACAGTGCTTCTGATATGTGCCCCCCCCCCCCCACGTCCGCGGGGGGGGGGGTGTGGGGGGGTTTAGTTTTAGTTGTGCTTTCTCGGTCCTGCGAGTAATTGGTGAGTAATATCAATTGCAAACTCATACGCGGTCTGTGAGTCGCGGTCTGTAAGACCGCACGTCCACGGTAGCATCACAATTTTATATTTCTGTTTTAATTTGTTTCAAGGTATTTCAAGCGCAAGATATCACATACAAACCACCTTGATTCCTGATTATCACTCATTTGAGCAAAAAGTGACAAATTAGTATGGACGTATGGACGTGCGGTCTCTCAGACCGCACCATGTTTCTGATATATGGGTTTAAGTAGATATAAATATATACAGCGGTCTGTGAGACCTCAGGTCCATGTTTGTGCGGAAATGAAATTACTTTTTACTAGGAATCTGTATTATCATCGAAGATGGTACAAATCGATC
>CAKNYM010047497.1:19797-41331 GCA_932195095.1 Andricus curvator | reverse complement strand
ATGGGAACTAGGGGAAATAAATGACAGTGAAAGGAGTGGTAGTGGGGAAGTGTGGGTGCGTAGGGGAGGGGAAGTAAGATTGGGGAGGGGGAGTAGGGGAAGTGAGGAGAGGTGAAGTACAGGAGGGAGAAATAGGGAAAGGGGTGAGTGAAGGGGGAAGTAATGGAAGGGATAGTAGGAGAAGGGTGAAATATTCGGTAAAATTTCGAACGATTTGAAATGACGGTCCTTTTTTAACATCAAATTACTTCCGAATTGACGTACCTATAATTTTTCAACACTTAAATCTTAATCATTGTTTTCGCATCAGCAAAGATGCCAGATCAGAAAGCCACCTAATTCATATACAAAAGTTCAAACCAGCCGGCGCTCTCTTGTGTCTTGAGACTTAAGATAATTCCAGAGTTACAATTTGCAATAATTATTTTCTGCTGCAAGTGGTCGGGTCAGTCAAGTGTAAGCGAAAGGAGAATCTCCATTTACATAACGCTGATTACAAAGTGGTTGCATTATACCCGCGTTTACGTCGGCCCTCAACAAAGTCAGGTGCTCGGTCGAGGTCGGTGTGTTCAGTATCCACTATCCACTATCCAGTAATGTAGCCCTTAGGAAGGCGAGGCGAGGCAAGGGTTTGAGTTTTCGCGGATTATTGGCAACAAAAAAAATGGCAAAGGCGACGCCAACAACTCGCCGCTTGCTGGCTCTTGGTGGATTCTAACTACAAGCCGTGAGCTTGCGTCTGGTAATTGCTTAATTTGTGGAACCACGTCGGTGTTGCTTAAGTGTGACTTAGGGCTGTGTTGGTGTAAACGCATTCAGTTTCGTTTTACGAGCAAGGAACGCTCCAAGGCGCAAGTACGCTCCTCGGAAAGATCCGCGAACTCGACGAACCTTACAAGCATCAATTTCGAGAAAATTGAATTTTTTTTAGGGACTTTTATTGTATTTGACCTGGGTCTCTACTCAAAGGACGATGTTAAATTCCCGGTTTGATGTTGAATTGTCAAATTAAATGTCAAATTAAAATAAATAATTTTTTGATGTTAATTTCTTGGTCAACTAGTCATTTAATTACTTAAAAACTGATAAAAGCGTCTAATATTCGCTTTAAGGTTAATCTAACTTAAAGGTTAACTTAACTTTAACTTAAAAGTTAGTTAACAGTTGAATTTTTAAACTTCAAAGACATACGAAGATGAATTTTCAACCAAATAACTGAATTAAAAAATAATAATAATGATCAACCAAATAGTTCCATTTACAAGAAAACACTTGAATTTTCAATACAAAAGGATGAACTTTCTATCCAAAACGACGAATGCTCAACTCAGAAGATGAATTTTTAACGAAAAATATAATAGTTCATATTTCAACCAAAAAAAAATTTAATTTTAAATAAAAAATAGTTGAATTCAACCAAGAAAACTAATCTTCAACAAAATAGTTCAAGCCTCCACCAAGACAGATTAATTTTTAAACAAACAGATGCATTTTCTACGAAAATAACAGAATTTTCAAACAAGAATTTAATGTTTGACCAAAAAATTAATTTTCAACAAAATAGTTAAATTTCTAACCAAAGAGATGGATCTTCAATTAAAAAAATAATTTTTTAAAAGTAGTTCAACTTTCAATCAATTTTCAACAACAAAAATTAAATCTCCATGAAAAATTTGAAAGCTAATTAATTTTAAATAAAAAATAGTTGAATTCAACAAAAAAAAACGAATTTTTAACACAATAATTGACTCCTCCACCAAAACAGATTAATTTTTTAACAAACAGTTTCATTTTCTAGGAATATAAGAAAAATAGTTCAATTGCTAACCAACGAGATAGATCTTCAACTAATAAAATTAATTTTTAACAAAGTGTTTCACGTTTTAATCAATCTTCAACCAAAAAAATGTAAAATTTCAATGAGAAATATAGTAGTTGAATTTTCAACAAAATAATTAAATCTTCAACAAAATAGTTGAATTTTTAATCATATAGTTGAATTTTCGACCCGCAAAGATGAATTTTCAAACAAAAATTTAATTTTCAACGAAAAAGTTAATTTTCAACCAAATAGTTAAATTTTTAAGGAAAGAGATGGATCTTCAACTAGTAAAATAATTTTTGGCAAAGCAGTTCGACTTTCAATCAATTTTCAACCAAACAAGATGAATTTTCAATGAAAAATTTAAAAGTTCAATTTTTAACAAAATAATTATATTTTCAACAAAATAGCTGAACTTTTAACCATATAGTTGAATTTTCGATATACAAATATGAATTTTCAACCAAATAGTTGAATTTTGCATACAAAAGGACGAATAAAAAAGAATTATATATAAAAAAGAATACTTCTCAAATAAAAAATATTTGTATTCGACAAAAAAAAAACAGATTTTCAACAAAATAGTTGAATCCTCCACAAAAAAGATTAATTTTTAAACAAATAGTTGCATTTTCTACGGAAATAATCGAATTTGCGACAACAAATTTAATTTAAATAAAAAAGTTAAATTTTTAACCAAGAGATGAATCTTCAACTAATAAAATTAATTTTTAACCAAGTAGTTCAACTTTCAATGAAAATTTCAACAGTTGAATTTTTAACAAAATAATAAAATCTTCAACAAAATAGTTTAATTAAAAAAAAAAAATAATGATCAACCAAAGAATTGCATTTATAACCAAATTTTCAATACAAAAGAACGAATCTTCTATGCAGAAAGACGAATGCTCCACCAAAAATTTAATTTTCAGCCAAAAGTTAATTTTCAAACAAATAGTTAAATTGTAAACGAAAGGGATGGATCTTCAACTAACCAAATAATTTTTAACAAAGTAGTTCAACTTTCAACCAAAAACATTTTAATTTTAAATAAAAAATAGTTAAATTAAAAAAAAAACTTTCGACAAAATAGTTGAATCCTCCGACGGCTCTTCAACTAATAAAATTAATTTTTAACAAAGTATTTCAACTTTTAATCAATTTTCAACCAAAAAAGATGAATTTTCAGTGAAAAATTTAATAGTTGAATTTTCAACAAAATAATTACATTTTTGACCATAAGAGTTTAATTCTAGACCAAACATATAATAGTAGACTTTTAAAATTAAAAAGAATTATCTTTCAATAAAAAATAGTTGGATTTTCTTATCGGGTTGTATTAATTCAGTTTTCATTTGAGCGAAAAAAACGAGGGAAATGGGAAAAAGGGATATTTCTCGAAAACAGGGGAAAAAGAGGAATTATTTTTCAAAAATTTGAACAAAAAATTAACTTTAAATTCCTAAATATAAAATGAACTTCGATATTTTAACGGAGATGGTTGGTAACACTAAAAACCATTTCTTTCGAAGAGCGAGACGATATTTATTGCAAAAGTGAAAAAAACCTGAAAAATTCCAGGCCATTTCCCGGGGTTCAAAATCCTAGGTTGAAAATTAAATGCATTAAAGTTAAGACATTTTTGTGTATCCTAGAAAATTCGCGTTTTGGGACTTAGGTCTTTTTGCCTGGCGACCCTTTAATTGTAAAACTGTCGAAAATATTCCCCATCGAAAAATAAATCCCTCCCACCACCCAATTAGCAGTTTTTTCCGATTTCCCGGTCCACTGGCCATCCTGATTGTACCCCTCGTCCAAAAACTTTCCCCAGCCAATATCCCCCTTATCAAAAGCAGCTAAACTCCCGACTTTTTCCCACCATCAAGAATCGGTCCCTTGGCACTGGACGTGTGTCTTCCAAGCATCAGCTCGGGACTCGTATTTAATTTCTGCAAGCAGGCCAGCAAATTGAGTTGCTTTCGTTCCTTCGGGGGCACCAAGTACAGAGATTAAGAGAAGTAAACAGGAGAGGAAGCGAGAAAACGAGCAAATAAAAAAGCGAGCAAATGAGAGAAAGAGAGAGGAGCATCTTCCCAACTTCCCATTGACGGCGAAGCCTTTCTCGCGAGCGGATATTAAAAAGGGTCTGCTGCAGTGCAGAAAAGAAAAATCAGCTCGCGAGGTCGAACCGAGAGAGACAGAAAATGAAATTGAAGATAGAGTTGAAGGGAGAGAAAGGAGGCTGAGTGGAGTTGCACTGAAGTGGAGTGGAGGCCTGTTATTAGTGCGAGGTTTATGCTCTTTCGGGTTTTTGCCGGTGGCCCCGCGAGATGGGTTCCGGCCTCGCAATATAAATACGCTTAATAGTTTAAGCACACTCCGGAGCTCGCATATGCTAACCAGCCATAACTATGCTTTACTACTTTCCAGGTCCTGGTCCAGGTCCAGGTCTTCAGGGCCACCTCTTCTCTTCTTCCTCTCTCTCCAGTAAATGTAATCTATTACTATCTGTCGAACAAAAATTTAGATACCTCCATTTTTGTACAGATTATAGTGGAATTATCAGTAGAAAAAAATTCTAAAAATATTGGACAAAGTCAGGCCTCACAGTCCCTATGGGATAAAATATAGGGACCAAAGGGTACTGTTTGTCACACACGGAGAAAAATGGAAGGTCATTTCGGTCATCTAGATGTACAGATAGACTATATTGCAGGGTCAACTATAAAACAGCCCTTGAAGATGGCTAAAGCGACTATCTCCACTCAGAGAAATGTCCTTTTGTGACAAAAGGATGTTTCTTGAAGTAGATGGAATTTCCTCTTAAATTTAAGGTTGAGAGGATTTTCATTTGTCTCAACAGGAATCCATTTGCAGCAAAAATTTTCCTTATGCGACTAACTTCACCTACTCTTGCAGCCAAATAATTCTGTTTGTATAAAAAATATATTCACTTCGTTCAAAAAAAAAAGGCAAGAGGACCATGCTGTTGTTTCAAGACAACTTTTTTTCTGAGTGTCTAGAAGATGAAAACAAGAGGTTCAAATCGATAATCTCAGAGTTTCGACTTGGTCATCTCGGACCGTCGACTCAAGCGTCATAGAGAGTCGAACCGATCATGAGAGATGGCGGAACTGATCATTATAAAGGGTCGAATCGCTCATCATAGAAGGTTGATTTGGTCATATCAAATAGTCGACTTGATCTCTTAGGACAGTCGACCTGGCCATCTAACTAACTTTGACCATCCATTTTTCTCCGCGTGGACGTTTAGCTATCAATTTGTTGTCACCGTGTCGTTTCAAACTGAAAACGTGCAAAAAATTTTAGCATTCATTGATGATGCAGAAAGTAACGAGATGTGGGATGTTGGTTTCTGAATGCACTTCAATGTTTGAAATCTTACAATTCAGTATGACACCGTGCCGTGTCCTTAGCCTTTCGTGCTCCCAAAAATATATTGTCAACGTGCACTGTTTTTGCATATCAAATTATGTCTCATACACCTCACTCTGCACAAAGAATAAAAAATGCTTTCAGAATTCATGTATTTCATATAAATTTTCAGGTTTTATAGGTTCCACTTAATTTTATAATTCCCAGTCTCTTATAAGAGAGAGACTGGAATAAGTAGGAAAAGGACAACAAATATAGAAAATATAGGATAATCAAATCGACCCCCTAAGATGGCCAGGTCGACTGTCCGAGGAGATCAAGTCGACTATCTGATATGACCAAATTAACCTTCTATGATGAGCGATTCGACCCTTTATAATGATCAGTTCCGCCATCTCTCATGATCGGTTCGACTCTCTATGACGCTTGAGTCGACCGTCCGAGATGACCAAGTCGATACTCTGAGATGATCGATTTGAACCTCTTGTTTTAATATTCTAGAGATAGTCGCTTTAGCCATCTTCAAGGGCTGTCCTATAGTTGACCCTGCAATATAGTCTGTCTGCACATCTAGATGGCCAAAATGACCTTCCATTTTTCTCCGTGCAGTTACACCTTTATCCTAAATCCCTTGGAAGCATCAAATTTGACGTTCTCTCTTATGCACTTCACTCTCCACGCATATTCGAAATATCAAAAAGCAGTTTGAACTTGTTAAAAATATTTTTAAGTTCAATAAACAGCAAATGTGACGCTGAACGGCTCAATGACATTCACTCACTCGTCGACAACCGGATTGGTTGAGGTTGGCGCGCTAATTTGAAATGATGAAATGTGAAAAGCAATTTTAAACAGCAAATAATAAAAGTAAAGTTATAAAAATAATTCTTTGCTCACAAGAAGGACTTGTAAAGTAAAATTTAAATTATTTATTAGATTTTTTTCTTAAAAATAAATGATAGATATTAATTTTTAAAGAAAGGAATATATTTTTCATCTTAAATATGAATTTACAATAATTCCTAATATTCTTATACACTCCACATTTATTATTTGTTGTGAACATTTGACTTACACATTTATTCATTTTAAATAAACACGCCAACGGTAACTAATCAGGTTGGCCCTCCGCGATGGGTCATTTACTCTTCCGTGGATGGTCGAAATGAGTGAAAACAAGATGATCGTATTGACCATCCCGAAAGGATACTTCGCTTATCCCTGATAGTGAGTCTGACCTTCTTACAACACTCAGACTGGCCATAAACTAAGAGTCCCTCTGATTGTCGACGAAATTCTGAAAGGCTCTTTAGAGTTTAGATCATCTAGAAGAACGGACTGGCTCTCTCAATTTTGACCCTCCAACTTTGACCATCCATTTTTCTCCGTGCAGTCATAGGGCAATTTTTTCGCGCTCAAAGGGTAAAAAATTCAGGATAAATTTATAAAACTTCAAAACAATTTAGTTAAATTCAAAATAGTTTAAATGAATTGAAAAAAAAATTTTAATCAAAAAAATTCCATTCATTTCTGTAAAATTACAATGAATGTAGAGAAATTTAAGGTAAACGAGAAGAATTCTATGAAATTCATAAAAATTCAAGGTGAATTTAAACAAAAATTCAAATGAATTGAAAACAATTTAAAAATGTGAAAAAAACTTCACTGAATTCAATAAATTTGAAATAAGCATAGAAAAATTTAAGGGAATTCAAAAGAATTTGATGAAATGCCTAAGAATTCAAGATGAGGTTAAAAGACTCCAGGATCAATTAAAAAAAAAACCTTTAAAAATTAAAAAAAAGCCATTGATAATGCCAAAGTAGAATTGAGTAAATCTAGAAAAATACAAGTGAATTAAGAATTAAGGGTGAATTCCACAAAATAATTTAAAATCTTTAACACCCTACTAATTTCCAACAAAAAAGTGACTAATGACTACAAAACCATTCAAAAGAATTCAAATGACTTGGAAATAATTTAAAAAATCGAAAAAATGCCATTGATTTCAGTAAAATTTCAGCGAATTTAAAGGAAGAATTCAAAAGGATTTAAAAGAATTCAGGATACATTAATAAGAATTCAGAGTGAATTCCAAATGAATTGCAAAAAATATTTGAAAAACTCTTGAAATTTTTGAAACCCGACGAAATCCCTCACTTCTTGCGAATAAATTCTTTGAATTCCGTAAAAATATTAAAATCCCTTAAAATTATTAAACCCATTGGAAATCCCCTGAAATTGTTCAGATTTCTTGAAAATGCCTTGAAATCTTTTTAAATACCCTAAAATATTTCAAAGTCTTTGAAATCCCTTCAAACTATTCAAATAAAAAAAATTTCCTAAAATATTTCAAATCCTTTGCTATCTTTTGAAATCCCTTGAAACTTTTTAAAGTCCTTGAAAACGCCTGGAAATCTTTTACAATACCTTAAAATATTGCAAATCGTTTGAAACACCATTAAATTACTAGAAGCAATTAAAAATTACTTCTAATCTTTTAAAATAACCTAAAATATTTAAAATCCCTTAAAATCGTTTAAAATCCCTTGAGATTAAAATAATTCAAATCCTTCGATCATTTTATCAATTGATCATCATGATCAACTAAATAAAAACTTTTAAAAATAAAAAAAAATCCATTGAATAAGTAGCATTGAGAAAATTTAGAAGAATTCAAGTGAATTAAAAAGAATTCCAAAGAATTTAGGATAAATGAATAAGAATGCAGGGTGAATTAAAAAAAAAGAATACCAAATATCTTCAAATATTTGAAATCTTTGACCCTAATAATTCCCAAAATCCTGGAAAATTTATTAAAATACCTTGAGAGCTTTAAAAAACCCTTACAATCATTGAAATCCTCGGAAAACATATAAAATCCCGTTAAATCTTTTAAAATATCTATCTTAAAACAGTATGGGTCACTGTAAAATCGTTCGATATCTTCCGAAATTCTAGAAAATTCTTTATCCTAAAATATTTAAAATGATTTGAAATCCCTTCAATGAAATTAATAAAAAAATCCTTGGAATCTTTTAAAAATCCCGAAAATTCTTTGAAATCCCTTGAAACTTTTAAAAGCTCTTGAAAATTCCTTAGATTTAAAATTTTAAAATTACGGTCGGTTAAATTTCGGTGGCTTTCTAATTTGAATCCTTTCCAAAATCCGGTCGCTCTTAACTTAACATAATTCCAAATTTTAGTCACTTAAATTTCGTTTTTTCCCCAAATTTCGCTTGGCTTAAAATGGAAAGATTTCGAAATTGCGGTGAATTTTCGATGGCTTTCTAATTTCACTCTTTTCCAAATTTCGCTCACATTCAATTTAAAATACTTCCAAATTTCAGTCACTCAAATTTAGTTTTTCCCTCAAATTTCTGTCGATTTTTAAAACTCAAAATAACTCCAAATTTGAGTCACTTAAAATTCGTTCTTTCCACAAATTTCTGTCGATTAAAAATTTTCAAATTACGGTCATTAAATTTTGTTCGCTTCTAAATTTCAGTCGTTTCCAAATTTCGGTCGCTTTTAACTTTAAATAATTATAAATTTCGTTTTTCCCCCAAATTTCTGTCGATTTTAAATTTAAAGATTTCCAAATTACGGTCCGTTAAATTTCGGCCCCTTTCTAATTCTGTCGTTTCCGAATTTCGGTCCCTTTTAAATTAAAATAATTCCAAATTTCAGTGATTTATTTTTCGTTTTTTCCCAAATTTCTGTCGATTTAAAATTTAAATTACTGTCCGTTAAATTTCGGTAGCTTTCTCATTTCAGGCGTTTTTAAATTTCGGTCGCATTTAACTTCTAATAATTTCAAATTTCAGTCGTTCAAATCTAATCTTTCACACAAATTGCAGTCGATTTGAAATTCAAAGATTTCAAAATTACAGATTTTTACATTTCTGTCGCTTTCTAATCTTATTCAATTCGAAATTTCGTTTGCTCTCAAAAAATATAAGATACATTCCAATTTCGGTCAGTTTGAAGCTTGCGAAATTTTTATCGCTTCTAAATTCCTTAAATTTTGCTCGCTTCGAAATTGTTATGCTTCCCAAATTTCCCTTGCTTTTAAACTTACATATTACCAAATTTTGGCCACTTCGGTCGCTTTCTAATTTTTTTTTGTTTCCAAATTTCGGTCGTTTACAAATTAAAATATTTACGATTTTCAGTCACTCAAATTTCGTCTTTCCTTAAAATTTCTGTTGAAATTGGTCGAAAGCGACCGAAATTTAACGAGCCGTAATTTGGAAATCTTTAGATTTAAAATCGATAGAAATTTAAAAAAAAAACGAAATTTGAGTGACGGAAAATTGAAAATCTTTAAATTTAAAAAACGACAGAAATGTACATACAAACGCAATTAGAAAGCAAGCGAAAAATAAGTGACCGAATTTCGAAAATACTTAATAAATGTTTAAAACGAGGTTTAAAAGCGAACGAAATAATTTTCGATGTTTTAAAAAAATGTTATTAACTCTGAAAATAATTAACATTTTTAAAGCTAAATTATTAACACATATTTCTATTTTTTTGTAGATTCCATCTAACGATCAAGTTTGGTACGAAAAAGTTCTAACATTATTTAAAAAATATTATTTTGATAAATATTACTATTTTTTATTAAAAAATGATTATAGAAGTATGAAAAAATGGAATAATCATTTAAATTTTGAACCTTTTCAAGACTGTTAACCAAAATTTGAATAAAAAGATAAATATTAGATAATAAAATTGACTCACCATAACTTTCAGTTCCTTCAACGTAAGTCCCGAGGAAACTTTTAGTTCATGCGATCCTTGTATATTTCTTCTCGCCCTCGTTGGCCTTTTTCTCGACGAACTCTGCACAAAAAATAAAAAATACCCTCGTTAAAGTAAACGAATAAATACAACTATCCACGGCAATAAAGAAGAGCGCCATATAATCATAGCGACTCCACTGCCCAATTCTTTTTAGAAATAAAAATTTCAATTATTATTATCACGCAAGGAAGCAAAAATTTAAAAATTATTAGCTCCCAAATCGTAAAACTAAATCATAAAAATCAAAGATGCAATTATAAATACAACGCTACAATTTTGCAAGTTTACATTTTTTATTCAAAAATTGTTTCCCCAAAATTGCACTGTTAAAGACTTTTATTTTATTCATTAAAGCAGGCCTCTGACTCACTTCAGAGATCAAAAACAGTGCAAATAGTGTCAACAATTTGAAAAAATAGTATAAAAATAGTGCCATAAATTTTGTTGTTGAAAAATCTACTACTGAATTTATGGTCATGAATTCATCTTTTTGGTTAAATATTGTATTATTTGGTTCAAACTTGAATTATTTGGTCGAAAAATCAACAATTTTATTGAGAATTTGTCTTTTTGGCTTGAAAATTCAACAATTTGATTAATTTTTTTTTCTTTATGGACTAACCAATTTTTTTTTAATTCAACTATTTTGTTCAACATTTATCATTTTGGTTTGAAAATTCGTCTCTTTCTGTAGAAATTGAAACTTTTTTCGTTTGAAAGTTAATTTTTTTGGTTGAAGATTACTAATTTTAGTTGAAAACTCGTTTTTATTGTTTGTTAAAAATTAATTTTTTCAACTGAGAATTTAAATACTTTGTTGAAAATTCCACTAATTGGTTGTAAATTAACATTTTTGTTGAAAATTTGTATTCTCGGGTAGAAATTCAATAATTTGGTACAAAATTTAACTGTTTTGTAGAAAATTCTTTTTCTTTGGCTGGTAATCAAATTTTTTAAAGTAAAAATGTAACTATTCGATTTTTTTATCAAAACTTGATGTTTTTAATTGAAAATTGATCTTTTTTTTTTTGAAAAATCCACTATTTGAATGAAAATAGACTTTATTGTTGAAAATTCAACTGTTTTGTAGAAAATACGTATTTTTGGATTGAAATTTCAAGAATTTGGTAGAAAATTTAACTACTTGGTTAGAAATTTATAATATGCTGTTGAAAATTCGTCTTTTTTTGTAGAAAACAATTTTTTCGTTAAAAATGCAACTGTGCGGTTGAAAATTAATCTGTTTCAGTTCAAAATTCAATTAATTTATGTATTTTGTTGAAAATTAATATTCTCGGGTTCAAAATTCAACTGTTTTGTAGAAAATTTGTTGTTTTTTTTTGCCAGGAATTAATTTTTTTAACTGAATGTTGAAAATTCAACTATATTTTTTAATGTTTAACTAATTTCTTGAAAGTTGATTTTTTTGTCAAAAATTAATTTTTTGTAACACATGCACGAAATGTTCGCTTTTCGAGGCATGTATTGCGTGCGGGAAGTGACCAATTCCAAAGCCGTGGTAAAAAGCAGTTATAAAAAGACTTTTTCTACCTGCTGCGCTTGCGCTCTTTGAACAAGATTACTTTTTCTAGCTGCTGCGCTTGCGCAGTTCCAGCCAGATTACTTTTTCTTGCTGTTGCGCTTGCGCATTTCGATTCAGATTTACTTTCCAGGACTGTCGGAATAATAACCTCACTTCATTATGATTAGACGCTTGAGAGACTGATTGTGAGTAGTGAATAGTGATTGGACAAACTCAAAGTGATAAGTTACCATAAATGACTGATAAATTACCGATAAATTACCAAAGTTTTTAGAAATTTGTGGATACCTGAAATTTCCGGTAATTTATCAATTTTCCATAAATTTCTGGAATTTTGGAAAATTTAGCAATTTTCCATAAATTTCTGGAATTTTGGAAAATTTAGCAATTTTCCATAAATTTCCGGAAATTTGGGAAATTTACCAATTTTCCATAAATTTCCGGAAATTTTTGAAATTTCTAAATTTTTTCCAAAAAGTTTTGGCTACCTGAAATTTCCGGTAATTTAGCAATTTTCCATAAATTGCCGGAAATTTAGCAATTTTCTATACAATTCTGTAAATTTTTGGATTCTTTCCAAAAAGCTTTGGATACCTGAAATTTCCGATGATTTAGCAGCTTTTCATAAATTTCCGGAAATTTAGCAATTTTCCGGAAATTTTTGAAATGTTCGGATTTTTTTCAAGAACCTTTGGATACCTTGAATTTCTGGAAATTTTCGGTAATATACAAATTCACCGAAAATTTCCGGAAATTTTCGGTAATTTTGGTAATTTTACCACAAATTTCCAAAAATTACCATAAATTTCCAAAAAATGTATGCTTATTGTTTCTCAAATCGAAAATTTCCTGCATTTGTTACAAAAAATATCGTGTGCAACAGGTGCTGAAAGTAGACAGTTGCAACTCTTGTGAAGTTTACAGTACTTGCCTCCGGCTCGTACAGCAAACTTCACACTCGTGTGGAACTGCCTACTTTCCGCACTTGCAGCACAATATACTATTTTAACTGTAAATTTAACTATTTTGTAGAAAATTCAACTGATTGGTTGAAAATTAATTTTTTTGTTGAAAATTCATATTCCGGGTTGAAAATTTAACTATTTTGTAGAAAATTCGTCTATATGGTTTAAAAAATCAATAATTTGATAGAAAATTCAACTATTTTTTACAAAATTAAGCTGTTCTGTTGAAAATCAGTTGTTTTTTTTATGGTAGAAAATTATTATTCTTGATTAAAAATTTGTCTTTCTTGTTATGAAATGTAATTGTTTAATTTTGAACTAATTTCATAAAAGTTAATTTTTTTGTTTGAAGATTCATAATTTTTGTCGAAAATCTGTTTTTGTTTGTTCAAACTTAATTTTTTAAACCGTACATTTAACTACTTTGTTGAAAATTCAACTGACTGGTTGAAAATTAACTTCTACTCCTAGGTTGACAGTTGAACTACTTTCTTGAAAGTTCATTTTTTTTATTGAAGATTCATAATTTTAATTGAAAATTCTTTTTTTTTCATTTTGGTAAAAAATTAATTAAACTGTTTTGTGGAAAATTCTTTTTTTTTTTTGTTGGCAATTAACTTTTTTACAGAAAATGTAGCTAATTCATTTTTGATTGAAATATGATTATTTTAATTCGAAAATTATTATCCTTGGTTCAAAATTCATGTCTTTTGGTTTAGAATGCATTTTTGTTGTTGAAAATTAATCTGTTTCGGCTGAAAATTGAACTCCTCGGTTTAAAGTTGAAATACTTTCTTAAAAGTTAATTTATTTGGTTAAGGATCCATAGCTTTAATTGAAAATCCCTTGTTTTTCTGTTAAAAATGAACATTTTAAACTGAAAGTTAAACTATTTTGTTGAAAATGAAACTGTTTTGTAGGGGATTCCTTTTTTTGGTTGGGAATTAATTTTTTTAATGAAAATGTAACTATTCCATTTTTTGATTAGAACTTTTTTTTTTTAATTAAAAATTGATCTTTTCTAGTCGAAAATTCAACTATTTGGTTGAAGATTTGATGAATTTTGTTGAAATTTCGCCTTTTTTGGTAGAAAATTATTCTTGTTGGTTGAAAGTTCATCTTTTTTTTGTTTAAAGTGCAATTGTTTTGTTGAAAATTAATCTGTTTTAGCTGAAAATGCAACACATAGCTTGGTTTAAAGCTGAACTACTTTTTTGAAAGTTAATTTTTTTTTAAATTAAAGATTCATAATTTTAGTTGAAATTCGTTTCTTTTATAGTTAAAAATGATTTTTGTTAACTAAAAATTTAACTACTTGGTTAAAAATTAACTTTTTTCTTCAAAATTCATATTCTTGGGTTAAAAATTCAATTGTTTTGTAGAAAATTCGTCTTTTTGGCTTAAAAACTCAACAATTTGGTAAAAAAATCAACTGTCTTGTAGAAAATTCGTATTTTTTTTTGGCTGCGAATGAATTTTTTTAACTGAAAATGCAACTATTCCATTTTTTATTGGAACTTGATATTTTTAATTGATAACTGATCTTTTCTAGTTGAAAATTCAACTATTTTGTTCAAAATTAATGTATTTTGTTGAAAATTCGTCCTTTTTGGTACAAAATTCATCTTTATTAGTTCAAAATGCAATTCATAATTTTAGTGAAAAATTCGTTTTTTTTTACTTAAAAATTAATATCTTAAAATAAAAATTTGTTGTTGAAAATTTTTAAAAACGAAAAAAATATGGAAAATTCAACCATTTGGTTAAAAATTAATATATTTTGTTGAAAAGTACGTCTTTTTGATAAAAAATGAATCTTCTTAGTTGAGTATTCAACTTTTTGATGATTTATGATCAACTTTTTGATGATTTATATTTTTTCTTGAGAATTCATCTTCTCTAGTAGAAAATTAATCTTCTGTGTTGAAAATTCATCTTTTTGGGTGAAAATTAAACTGCTTTGCTAATTCATAAAAAAGTAATATCTTTACCCCCCCCCCCCCCTCTCCCATTAAATCGTGCGAAGAAGTGCAAACATATTTTTTTAAGGAAATTGAAAAAATGGTTAATTAGCGGACAATTGTAAAAAAAATAGTGTTTTTAGTGTCATGTTTTTCGAAATAGTAGCAAAATAGTGTCATCGATCAAAAAAAAGTGTCAAATAGTGTCAATAGTGTGTTGAGACCGAGGCCTGAATTAAAAGGGGAATCTTTTATTCAAGAAGTACTTTTCAGAAACGAGTTTTCAGGAAGCTTTTAAGAAATTAAAACAATTTGGCCGAAATTGTTTTTTAATAGATTCGAAGCCCGTGATTTTAATTGGCTGCTACTTAGAGTAATGACGATTATTATTGAAAATCGTTGAGGATGTGAGCAATTTTCTTATTGAGTGGCGTTGATCATACGACCGGTTTTGAGAACATTCAATGACTCGACAGGATTTTACGAAACGAAATTTCTTCCCTCCGTCAAGAAAAAAATCATGACTGACTTTATTTCGATACTTAGAATTAAAATTTAGAAAAGTGGTTCGAAATTTTTTCTGAAAAAAATTGTCATTTATATGAAAAATATTGGTAACTTGGATTTTTGGGAAAACATTAATAATTTATTAATGAAACCAAATTTATTGAACATATCATATTTGCTATTATATTTTTTTATTATTAATTTTTTTTTCTTAAATCAACTTTCGGAATGAATCAATATAAAAAGAAATTTATTATATTGAAAGAAATGTGAATCGATCAAAATTTTCAATAACGTTAAATATTCATAGATTTGAATTATTTTAATAAATTTCACTAATTGTTGTTTCATTTTAATATTTAAGAGTTGATTAATTTTAAATATAAGAATATCAAAAATGAAAATATGCTACAATTAATATTAACAATATAATATGTTAAATAAATTTTGTTTTATTGATAAATTATAAATCTTTACAATTTTTTTGTATTTTTCAGAAAAGAAATAATCCAAATTTTGTTTTTAAATTTTTCTTTTAAATCAATTTTCAGAATTAAGCAAGGTAAGAACTGTATTATTTTTAAATAAATAAATATATAAATATGAAAATTTTCTAACTAAAACCAAGTGATGCTTTTTTTAAATTAGATTTTTTTTTAAATTGTCAATTGTGATAGAAGTGAAACTTTTTGGAAAGAAATGTAATTATATATTTTATTTTAGAACTGATTCTTTTAAACTGTTTTCATATGTTTTATAATTAATTATATTTACATGAATAACTTTAATAGCTTGCAATTATTTATTTTTGCATGATTTTTAAATAACAATTTTTTTTTTCAAATTATCGTGAATTATGAAAATGAAGACTGTTTCTAGAACATTTATTTTGACATTTATTTTAAGAAATTAAAGACTTTAATGAAAAAAATTAGTACTATGGAATTTTTTATTAATTTTAAGATTTAAAAGTTCATTTTATATTATAAAACATTGTCAAATATTTAATAAATGGAATTAATGTCATAAGTAATTATTGTATTATAATTATAAATAATAATGTCATTAATATTAATTTTTCACCATATAACCAAGGAGGTTATATGACAATATAAAAAATATTTTGAATTAGATTGACTAAAAAATGTAAAAGGTTAGAAATAAGCGAATAAGTGTTTATAATTAAAATAGTTATTTGATAAAATTTTCAAAAAACACTAAAAATAATTTTTTTACTAGATTATGTATGGCCCAAAATAGATGAAAAACTATAGAAGCTTCGTTTGCCAAAGCATAATAAATGGAAAATTTACAAATATCAAAATATATTAATTTACAAATTCAAAATAATTATTCAAACAATGTTCATTAAACATTTCCAATTTTGGCTATTTGCCAAGGCATAGGCTCAATTTTTTTATAGAATTACTCAAGAATTTCTTTCCCAAGAATTATTAATTAATTGAAACAATTTTCATCAGTTTATTCAGAGTTTGGCTAATTTTCAGTGAATAGGCGCAATTTGTTCACGGAATCAACAAAGAATATCTTTCCAATTACTCTTTGCTGCTATACTTTTCAAATTTATAAAAATTATTAATGATTCAAACCACTTTTCTAAACAAAATTTTGATTTTTGCTATTTTTCAACGAGTAGGCTCAATTTCTTTACAGAGTCAACTAAGAATGTATTTCCGATTAATTTTTTTTCTATGATGATTTACAAATTCAAGAGAATTATTAATTATTTAAACAATTTTTATTTAAAAATGCTATTTTTGAACGAATAGGCTCAATTTTTTACAGAATTAACCAAGAATATCTTTCCGATGATTTTTTTTCTATGATGCTTTGCAAATTCCCAAGAATAATTAATTATTCAAAGAATTTTCATAAAGAAATTCAGAGTTTGGATATTTTTCAACGAAAAGGCTAATTTATTTACAGAATCAACTAAGAATGTCTTTTCGATTACTTTTTTTCTTTCATGATTTACAAATTCAAAATAATTATTAATTATTTAAACAATTTTTATTAAAAAATGCTATTTTTGAACCAATAGGCTCAATTTTTTACAGAATTAACCAAGAATATCTTTCCGATGACTGTTTTCTGTGATGCTTTGCAAATTCAAAAAACTATTAATTATTTAAACAATTTTTATAAAAAAACTTCAGATTTTGGCTGGTTTTCGACGAATAGGCTCAATTTTTTACAGAATTAACTAAGAGTATCTTTCCGATGACTTTTTTCTATGATGCTTTGCAAATTCCCAAGAATTATTAATTATTCAAACATATTCAGGGTTTGGCTATTTTTCAGCGAAAAGGCTCTATTTATTTACGGAGTCAACTAAGAATGTCTTCCGGATTACTTTTTTCTATGATGATTTACAAATTCAGGAGTATTATTAATTATTTGAACAATTTTCATTGAAAAATTCAAATTTTGGTTACTTTTCAACGAATATAAGTTCAATTTTTCACAGAATTGACCAAGAATAACTTTTCAATGATTTTTTTTCTATGATGCTTTGAAAATTCCCAAGAATAATTAATTATTCAAAGAATTTTCATAAAGAAATTCAGAGTTTGGATATTTTTCAACGAAAAGGCTGAATTTATTTACGGAGTCAACTAAGAATGTCTTTTCGATTACTTTTTTTCTTTTATGATTTACAAATTCAAAAGAATTATTAATTATTTAAACAATTTTTATTAAAAAATGCTTTTTTTGAACGAATAGGCTCAATTTTTTACAGAATTAACCAAGAATATCTTCCCGATGACTTTTCTCTATGATGATTTGCAAATTCCCAAGAATTATTCATTATTCAAACAATTTTCATAAACATATTCAGGGTTTGGCTATTTTTCAGCGAATAGGTTCAATTTATTTACGGAATCAACAAAGAATGTCTTTCCAATCACTCTTTGCTTCGATACTTTGTAAATTTACAGGAATTATCCAATTATTATTATCCAAATTATCCAAACAATTTCCATAATCGAATTCAGAGTTTGGATATTTTTCAACTTACACGTAAATATAAATGCAGCTATAACCTTTTTAATAATAAGTACAACTTTTCTATCTGAACTATAATATTAAAATTCAAATCACTTGAACATTTTAAACAATTTTACTTTTATAAAAAAATAGATGTACTTTATATTTAATAAGAATTAAAAAAGCAATACAAATTTATAATGGTAAAAACTTTCCTTTTTATTAATTTCAGTCCTTTTTCTTTTTGTTAATTGCTTCCAGTACTTTAATAATCTCTTCAAATTGTACGATATTGTGCTTTTTCAAGTTTTTGTGGACTAATTTTTTTTCATCTTGCCCTTTCAGTTTTTAATTTCGGTTTTTGATATGTAAACATCTTAGATAATGATAAGAATCTTTATGAAATTCTTCAAAACTTTGTGAAATCATTTTAGTTTAACTTAGAAAACGATTTGAAACGATTACTGAAATTGAACAATAATTTATTATATCATTTACTGTATATTTCTGAAGGAATCTGTATTATCATTAGAGAATAACAGAAAATATTTAACGTTTTTTCAGACTAGATGGAGCTACGAAAGAAAAATTATTATGAATAATTTTTTTCTGAAAAAAGATCTCCTTTCGCTCCGCCGGGAATCGAACCACAGAACTACTGATTTCCGGTGAGATCGAGAGAAGAAACTTTTTTCGAAATACACGCACTATTTCGCTAGATGGTACAAATCAATTTTTTCAAGGAATCTGTATTATCATTAGAGAATAACAGAAAATATTTAACGTCTTTTCAGGCTAGATGGAGCTATGAAAGAAAAATTATTATGAATAATTTTTTTCTGAAAAAAGATCTTCTTTCGCTCCGCTGGGAATCGAACCACAGTACTGAAAAAAAAATTATTTATATATTTCTATAAAAATTTGTACTAAAATTCCGGATATGACGCCACATTCTTCAGAATCAAAAGATTTTACTCATTCTAGATTTTTTTTCCAAATTTGCATGCAAATGTTTAGAGTTCCACAATTATTCAATCTGCATCGTGAGAGGGCAACCATGCGAAGCCGTGTACAAATAAGAGTTATCAAAGTAAAAATTAATTTCATGGTATTTTACTGAACTTTATTTCGAAATAAAATAATTGCATGTAAAAGAAGTAAACGCGTGCTGAGCGCGCGTATGAAGTTCTGGTTATTTAAGCCTTAAGGAATCACTAATGCTTCCTCTATGAGGAAGCAAATAAATTTGCTAACGGGATGCAATGTGCTCATGAAATGAGCACCATATAATTATAAATGCAAAAAAGTGGAAACACTCGAGATCGAATTCACAGCTAGTTTATAAAGATGAAAATATAAAAATTAAATTTGAAATAAACTCACCTCAGCATTTGGGGTCTTGATTGGTTCGGCATCTTCGATGCATTTAATATAAATTGTCGCTCTCTCGTAAGTGAGACTAGCTTGACGTTCCATTTCTAGCCTTTGAACAAGACAATTCATGCAGACCTCTGAAAAATAAAATAAAATTCGGGTTCGAAATAAATTTAATAATAGAACAAGTTTATTTAAATCTGTTTGGGCGTTTAGAAACAAAACGAAATTCTAAACTGACGCACACTAAAGAGCGTCCCTTTAAAAATAAAAAAAATTTTAAACGACTGAAATTTAGAAGCGACCGAAATTCCTGAATTTCGGTTGTTTCCGTCAATTTTAAATAGCTGACGCTGCAAGTTTCGGTCATTTTTATATTTCATTCGCTTGTAAATTTCAGTTTTTTCCTCTCTAAATTTCTGTCGTTTTTATATTTAAAGATATCCAGTTTTCGGACGCTAATAAATTAATTTTAAAGTGCACTAAATTGATAAAAATCAACTTAAAAGATCGAAATTAAAAAACCACCGAAATTTCTGTTTTCTCAATTTCGGGCGTTTCCAATTTTCTATCGTTTTTAAATACCTATCGCTGCAAATTACGGTTGCTTTTAAATTTCGGTTGCTTGTAAATATCACTTTTTGTCAAATAATTGTCGTTTTTTAAATTTAGGTAGGGTCAAAACGCCATGAAAAAATCGGTTGTTTGTACCGAAATCTCGGTACATATAGTCACAGCCTTAAATTTAAAGATACTCAAATTTTGGTCACTTTTAAATTCAAAGGTTCCCACATTTCAGTCCCTTTTAAATTTCGGTGTTTTCCAAATTTCGGTTGCTTGTAAATCGTCTACAAGACAAAATGACCAAAATTATAAAACAGCCAAAATTGTTTGTTTTTTTTTAATTCCGGCCGCTTCCAAATTTCTATTAGATTTTAAATATCTGACGCTGCGGATATCGGTCAGTTTTAAATTTCAGTCATATCGTCCACTTGTAAATTACAGTTTTTTTTTGCAAATGTCTGTAATTAAAAAATTTAAAGATATTCAAATTTCGGTCACTTTTAAATTTAAAGGTTTCTACATTTCAGTCCCTTTTAAATTTCGATGTTTTCCAAATTTCGTTCGCCGAAGTTGATAAACATTAACCAAAATGACTAAAATTAGAAAACAGCCAAATTTTATGTGTTTTTTAAATTTCAGCCGTTTCCAAATTTCTATCTTTTAAACATCTGTCGCTAAAAATTTCGGTCATTTGTAAACATTATTTTCCTTCAAATTCCTGTCGTTTTTAAATTAAAATATATCAAGTTTTCGGTCACATTTAAATCTAAAGGTTTGCGCATCTAGCTCGGTTTTAAATATCGGTGTTTTCCAAAATTCGGCCACTTGTAAATTACATTTTTTACAAAATTCTGTCATTAAAAAATTTTTGGATATCCAGATTTCGGAAGCTTTTAAATTGAAATTTAAAGGTTTTAAATTTTAATTTAAGATTTTCTTAAATCGTTTCGTTCTTAAACTCAAAGTTTTCCAGTTTTCGGGAATGAAAAATGAGAAAGGCGGAAATTTAAAAGCGACCGAAATTCGTAAACCGATAATTTAAACGTGACCGAAGATCATAAACATCAACTGAAATTACCAAAATTAGAAAACATTTGTTTTTAAATTGAAGATATCTACTTTTCAGTCGATTTTGAATTTAAAGATTTCGAAATTTCGGTCGCTTTTATATTTTATATATTGACAAATTTACAGTTTTCGAAAATTGTAAATTAAAAAGAGCGAAATTTAAAAGCGTTCCGAGTTTTCTAAATTTTGGCCGTTTTGTTTCGGTCATTTGTAAATATTAGTTTCCTCCAAATTTCTGTCTTTTTTAAACTGAAGGATATACAGTTTTCAGTCGCTTTTAAATTGCAGTTTTTTACACACTTCTGTCGTCTTGAAATTTAAAGATATCTAGTTTTCTGAAGATTTAAAAATTAAAAACTATCACATTTCGGTCATTTTTAAATTTGGTGTTTTTCCAAAATTCGGCCGCTTATAAATGTAAGACTTTCCAAAATACTGTAGTTTTTAAAGTGCAAGATTTCCAGCTTTAGGCCGCTTTTTGTTTTGAATTTTGAAAGTTCCCTACTTTCGGTCGCT
>CAKNYM010047497.1:7194-19787 GCA_932195095.1 Andricus curvator | reverse complement strand
ATCGTTTTGAATTTGAAAGATTTTCAGTTTTCGGCCGCTTTTTGTTTTGAATTTTGAAAGTTCCCTAATTGCGGACGTTTCGGTAAATCGTTTTTAAATTGAAATATTTCCAGTTTTAGGTCGCTTTTAAATTTCGGCCGCTTATAAATGTGGTAGGATTCTCAAAAATTCTGTCGTTTTTTAATTGCAATATTACCAGCTTTCGGCCGCTTTTTGTTTGAATTTTGAAAGTTTTCTGATTTCGGTCGCTTCAGCAAATCGTTTTTAAATTTAAATATTTCCAGTTCTCGGTCGCTTTTAAATTTCGGCCGCTTCTCAATATGTGATTCTCCAAAATGCTATCGTTTTTTATTTAAAAGATTTTCAGTTTTCGGCAGCTTTTTGTTTTGAATTTTGAAAGTTTCCTAATTTCGGTCGTTTCGGTAAATCGTCTTTAAATTGAAAAATGTCCAGTTTTCTGGCGCTTTTAAATTTTGGCCGCTTCTAAATTTATGATTCTCAAAATGCTATCGTTTTTAATTTAAAAGATTTTCAGTTTTCGGTCGCTTTTTATTTTGCATTATGAAAGTTCCCTACTTTCGGTCGCTTCGGCAAATCGTTTTTAAATTTAAATATATCCAGTTTTCGGTCGCCTTTAAATTTCGGCCCCTTCTTAATTTATGACTTTCAAAAATGCTATCGTTTTTAATTTGAAATATTTTCAGTTTTCGGGCGCTTTTTTTTTTGAATTTTGAAATTTTCCTAATTTCGGTCATTTCGGTAAATCGTTTTTAAATTTTGGCCGCTTATAAATTTAGTAGGATTCTTAAAATCTCTGTCGTTTTTAAATTGCAATGTTTCTCGCTTTCGACTGCTTTTTGTTTTGAATTTTGAAATATTTCCAGTTTTCAGTCGCTTTTAATTTTTGGCCGCTTGTAAATTTAGGATTCTCAAAAATTCTGCCGTTTTTAAACTAAAACATTTCCAGCTTTCGGCTGCTTTATGTTTTGAATTTTAAAAGTTTCCTGATTTCATTCGTTTCGGTAAATTGTATTTAAATTGAAATATTTCCAGTTTTCGGTCGTTTCGATCATTTTTAAAGGAAAGAGGAAGAGGATATCAGAGACGATTTATCTCTCATTAGCCTAGAAGGCCTATCAGTGAGGATATTCTTGAGCAGGGATGATATCGAGGAAACCTATCGGAAGATATCGCACCCGCGGTAATTAGAAGTGGCTGGGTGGACATTGGAATTCATTCGAGGGCACGGCCCGACCTAACTCTACTCGATTCGACCACCACCCACCCCTATCCACTTTCCCTCCACCCCTTTCTGTTTCCACCCTTGGAAAACTCTCTGAACATGACGTAACACTCCTGAGACCTCCTACGAAAGCTCCAAGCTCAAGAGCTTTTTGCTCTGTCCAGCTAGCAACAATGGCCGCTTCTTGTCCCAAGCTCACTCCACATCTCCTCGGTCACCGTATATTATTAATTACTATATTAATCACCCACCAACGCGTCCAATCTATTATCCGCGGATAAGAGCTGCTCAAGCTTCTGACAAAGTCGAAACCTCCGGGCAAAATCTCCAAATTGTCTTCTGCTTTTATCTATACGGAAAAAAATTTTGGCTTTGGGGCAACGCAAACATTTCATCCTCTATCCACTGGGAACAAGGGTGGATCCAAGAGGGGGGGGGGGGGAATAAGGTGGTCGCTCCACCCCCGATATTTAAGACACCAAATTTATAATTTGAAAATTAATTAAAATTAAATACATTAAATAATTAATAATAATTAATAAATAAATAATAATTGAAAATTAATTATTTTTAGTTTTTTCTCAAATTTTAAACCACGTACCCCATTGTTTCAACAAGATTTTTCAGTCAATAAAGAAAAAAAAAATTCATCCAAAATGTACAATTTTCAAGTAAAAAAAGACGAATTTTCAATCAAGCAGATTAATTTTCTGATATAAAAGACGAATTCTCAATAAAATACATAAAGTTCGAACCAAATACTGGAAAGGCAAAAGCTAAAAAGACAAGCTTTCTACAAAACAGTTCAATTTTCAATCAAATGTATGTATACCATTAAGCCATTTCCCTTTCGGGGTAGGCGTGACACTACCCGATTCGGGTAGTGTTTCTAGGTTGATAACTTGTAGTAAATAACTACAAGTGTGGGTTCACCACACCCACGATGTGCCAACAGCACTCAGTTTTCTCTAATGGTCACCCATCCAAGTGCTAACCGCGCCCAATGCTGCTTAACTTCAGTGATCTGACGAGAACTGGTTTTTTCAGCGTGGTATGGCTGTTGGCCAATAAAAAAATAATAATAAAATAATAATAAATAAAAAAAAAAAAAAAAAAAATAATAATTCAATTCAAATAATTCAATTAAAACCAAGAAGAGAAATTTTAAACCAAAAAGATTATTTTTATTACCGAAACAACGAATTTTTAAACAAATACATACATTTCCTCGTACATTTCTAACCAAACAGTTGAATTTTCAACCTGAAAATATGGAATTTTCAACATAAAAGTTCATCTTCAATCAAATAGTTATATTATAAGTTTAAAAAATTAGTTTTTACACCAAGAAAGAAACTTTCTACAAAATACATAAATTTTGAACCAAAGAGTTGAATTTTCAACAAACTATATAAATTTTTAACGAAATAGTTTAATTTACAAAATAAATAAATTTAAATTAACCAAAAATGGAATAGTAAATTTCCACTTGGAAAAGTTAATCTTAACAAAGTAGTTCAAGTTGACATTTAAACCTAGAAAGATCAATTTCCAATAATAAATATAAGAAATAAATAAATAGCAATATTTCAAGAAAAAAAGATTTGAATTTTAAATAAAATACAATATAATTTAACCAAAAAAGACGACTTTTCTACAAAATAATTAAATCCTTAACCAAAACAGACTAATTATTGTTAACCGAAAAGTTGAATTTTTAACCAAAAAATTTGAGTTTTTACCAAAAAGAGGAATTTTCAACAAAATGCATCCATTTTTAACCAAATAGTTGAATTCTCAATCAAGAAGATTAATTTTCTACCGAAAAGAAGAATTTTTAGCTACATAGTGAATTTTTAGTTGAACCAAAAAGAAAACACTTAAATTTGTATTATATATATATATACCATTAAACCATTTCCCTTTCAGGGTAGGCGTGACACTACCCGATTCGGGTAGTGTTTCTAGGTTTTTCTTGTAGTTATAAATAACTACAAGTGTGGGCTCACCACACCCACGATGTGCCAACACAGCACTCATGTCAGTATTCTTGAATGGTCACCCATCCAAGTACTAACCGCGTCCAACGCTGCTTAACTTCAGTGATCTGACGAGAACTGGGGTTTTCAGCGTGGTATGGCCGTTGGAAAACCAATAATTTTCAATTTAGAGGAGTGAATTTTTTACAAAACAATTGAATTTTTAACCATCGGTAAATATTTCTTCCAGAGCCAAAATTTATTTTAAAACCTATTAATTCTGGACTTTTCCTAAAATGATGAATCTTTAACTGGGATAGTTGAATTTTCCAACAAAAAGATGAATTTTCTACCAAAAATTGAATGGTTCAATTGTCAGTGAGAAAAATAATTTTCAATCGAAGACATGAATTTTTAACTAAAATGATGGAATATTCAACAGGAATAGCTAAATGTTCAGTAAAAAAATTAATTTAAAAAAAAAACGAAAAAAAAACGAAAAAAAACACGAATGTTCAATAAAATTCTAAAACAAAAAAGATGAATTTTTAAATGAAAATATGAATCTTTAACTAGAATAGTTGAATTTTCTACAAAAAAGATTAATTTTCTACAAAAAAATATGAATAGTAGTTGAATTTTCAAACAAAAAGATGAGTTTTCAACAAAAAAGGTGAATTATCAAACCAAGAAGATTAATTTTTTTACTAAAAAAGACCAATTTTCCAAAAAATACATGAATTTACAACTAAAAAATATAAATCTTCAACCAAAAATTGAATAAATAAATTTTCAGTTGAAACATTAATTTTCAACCGAAGAGATGAATTTTGAACTAAAATGATGAAATATTCAACTCGATTTGTTAAATTTTCAGTCGAAGAGGTGACTTTTCTACTACAAAAAAAACAAAACTAATTTTCAACAAAATAGTTAAATTTTCAACTGGAATAGTTCAATTTTCAGTTAAAAAATTAATTTTCAACAGAAATAGTTGAATTTTTATCCAAAAAGATATCCAAATAGATACATTTTCAACCAAAAAGATGAGTTTTCAACTATAATGATGGAATATTTAACAAGATTAGTTAAATCATAGTTACAAACAAATTAATTTTTAACCAAAAAAAAAACGAAATTTCAAAAAAAAAACAGTTACATTAATATGTTTGTGGGTTAAAATTTAACTACTTTGTTGAAAATTTGTTTCGTTTTTGGTTAAGAATAATTTTTTTTTTAGTTGAAAATTCAACTGTTTGGTGGAAAATTCGTGCATTTTTTTAGAAATTCGTCTTTTGTGATGGAATATTAATCTTCTTGGTGAAAAATTCATCTTTTTGGTTGACAATCAATTTCTCTGGTTGAAAATTTAACTAATTTCTTGAAAATTAGATTTTTGTAATAAGAATTAATTGTTTAAACTGCAAATATAACTACTCCATTTTTGGTTGAAAATTTATCTTTTTTGGTTGAAAAGTATCTTTTTTAGTTGAAAATTCGTCTTTTTAGTAGAAAATTAATCTTTGCGGTTGAAAATTCATATTTTTGATCGAAAATTCAATTATTTGGTTCAAAATTATTTTTTTTTTTTGTAGAAGATTCATCATTATAGTTGAAAATTAATTTTTTCGGTTAAAAATTTAACGATTTTTTTAAATTGAATTATTTTGTGAAAAGTTCGTTTCTTTTTTTGTGAAAAATTAATTTTTTTAGTTGAAAATTCAACTCTTTGGTGGAAAATTGATGCATTTTGTTGAAAATTCATCTTCTGTAGTAGAATAATAACCTTCTTGGTGAAAAATTCATCTTTTTGGTTGACAATTCATTACATTTTTTTAACTTTAAATATAGCTTATAGCTATTCCATTTTAGGTTGAAGATTTATCTTTTTGATTTGAAAATTTATTCTTTTCATTCAATTAATTCTTTTGGTTAAAGATTTCTCATGTTGGTTAAAAATTAATTTTTCTGGTTAAAAATTTACCTGTTTTTTTTTTTTTTTTTTTTTTTTTTTAAATCCATATATTTTGTTAAAAATTCATATTTTCGGGTTGAAAATTAATCTTATTGGTTGGCAATTTATGTTTTTGGTTGAACATGAATTTCTTTGGTTGAAAATTTAACCTACAAAAAGATATTATACCGGTCAGGGAAAATGAAAAATTGGTCAGATAAAAGTTAGGGAAATTTAGGAGATTATGAATTTTGTAGTTTTTAGCAACCTTATTTTTTTAAATATACGCCGTAAGTTAAATTGCATTAGGGTTGCGGGAAATTAGAGGTTGAAGGGGGTAAAAGTGGGATAATGTCCTGATTTTCCGATCAAGCTAGCTGGTTACCGTAATCTTTTATTATCCACAGAATTTAGCTTTTATCCTTTATAGATAGCTGTCCTATAGTTGAATGTATAAAATATGTTAACTATGAATATCTAGATGTTAAGGGGGGCCATCCACTTTTCTCCATTGTCTCTTAAACTGAACCAGTGAAATTGTCACTGGTTGAATCAGTATTTTAAATGATCACTGGTGAACCAGTGATTTTCCGATGTTTACTGGATGAACCAGTAAGTGATTCACCTTAAACAGCGTTACTGAATACACAAGTGACAAGAACGCGTACGACCAGATGACTAATGATATCCAGTGAATCCAGTGAACGTCACTGATTAAACCAGTGAGAGAATTCCAAAGAGTGAACCAGTGAAATCTCACTGATTGTCAGTGACACACTTCTGGCTGGTTCAACCTGTGAGATTTCACTGGTTTATTTTAAAAGGGTGAAAAAAATTAAACACGCCATTAAAATCGCTATCTGGTCACCCCGATCTTTTAAGCTACAGAATATAACCTTGAACCTTTATAGATAGCTGTCCTATAAAAATCTGGATGTTAAGTGTGACCATCCAGTTTTCTCCGTGGTCTCTTGAACGGAACCAGTGAAATTGTCACTGGCTGAATCAGTATGTTAAATTATCACTGGTGAACCAGTGGTTTTCCGATTTTTACTGGGTGAACCAGTTAGTGATTCAACTAAAGCAGCGTTACTCAATATACTAGTGACGACAAAGCGTACGACCAGATGACTACTGGTACTGAGAATCCAGTGAACCTCACTGATTACACCAGTGACAGAATTCCAATGAGGGAACCAGTGAAATCTTACTGATTGTCGGTGACACACTTCTGGCTGTTTCAACCTGTGAGATTTCACTGGTTTATTTTAGGAGGGTGAAAAAGATTAAACACGCCATTAAAATCGCTATCTGGTCACCCCAATCTTTTAATCCACAGAATTTAACCTTTAACCTTTATAGATAGCTGTCCCATAGTTAAACAAAAAATATGTTAACTATGAATATCTAGATGTTAAGTGGGACCATCCAGTTTTCTCCGTGCTCTCTTAAACTGAACCAGTGAAATTGTCACTGGCTGAATCAGTATTTTAAATTATCACTGGTGAACCAGTAATTCTTCGATTTTTACTGGATGAACCAGTAAGTGATTCAACTAAAACAGCGTTACTGAATATACAAGTGACGAGAACGCATACGACCAGATGACTACTGGTACTGAGAAGCCAGCGAACCTCACTGATTAAACCAGTGACAAGTTTTCACTGAGTGAACCAGTGAAATCTCACTGATTGCCAGAGACACACTTCAGACTGTTTCAGCCAATGAGATTTCACTGAAAATCAGTGAGATTGCACTGGTTCATTTTAAGAGAGTACAGAGAAATAAACACGCCATTAAAATCTTATCCTATTTCTCCTGAAATTGAGTACCAGGAATGAGGTGTTTATTGCTCAAGCCAGGGCCCATCACGCAAAGTAACTAAAAGTGCGAGTTCTGGATCCGGACCCTCGTTCGAGCAATAACAATCAATTGAAAGACCGTATCTCTAACCCTCCGATTAACCAGGGTTCCGCGATCTTCTCGTGGAAATGCCATTAACCATAAACTTGGTCGAGCGTCGGCCATATCGACAATCGACCACGAGTTGATGCTTCTCCGTTCTCCAACTCTCCAAGACTTCCAAAGTCAATTCCCTTGAACGACAAGACTGCAAAAGTGTATGTAGCGACTCTTCTTGCTCCTTCAAGAAGCGAGAAGCGAATCTTGCGCCTCGAGATGTGGCGCTTTGGAATGTGAAATGGCAAATGCGAAATGCGAAATGGATAGTAACAGACGAGCAAACAAGAGAGAGATAAAAGGCTACAAGTGGAAAGAGGAAAGAAGCAGAAGTTGGAGCCAAGTCTCCATTCTGAGGGCAAACAGCGCCAGTGGGTTTATTGGCGAATAATACACAATAGGCTGTCCGGAGTGGAGAATAGTATTCCCGGTGTATTTCCCTAAAGTGCCATCCGAGGGCAGTCAAACCATAAAGTGGCGAGAGTCTTAGCAAAAACTTGAGCGAAAGGCAAAGTTTCACCACCGAGGTAAGGGTGGATCCAGTCCGGTCTCGGATTTCATTCCTATCATCCGATTGCTATTGGAAATTTATATACATATATCTATATTAGGGTGGTCCAAAAATGCGTTGCATTTTTTTTCCTCTCGAATTAATCATCCCAAAATTTGTTTGAATCCACAAAAAAATAAATGAGTTGAAAAAAAAATGATATTTAGAGGTTCCGCAAGCCCCATGAAGTTGAACACCTATTTCCCATAAGAAAAAAAAGACGTTTTGGTCAATTTTATTCAGAATCGTCAATATCAGGCAAATCAAGTTAGAACTTGACATTTCTCTTCACAATTAGCTATAGAATTCAAATAATTATTTACTTTTTAAATATCACCCCCATAAGTCTGTTCTATAGGGTCCCAAGAAAAACCCATAAGAGAAAAAATGGGTTTTGCGAGTTTTTGGCGCTAATTATGATCTTTTGCGGTTTTTAAATACGTATTGTTTCGAACACATGAATTATTACTTTCTATTGATAATAAGATGTTTACATAAATTGTTTAAACAATTTATTATTGTTTTTAGCAATTTTCTCCTGCGGTTGTTTTTCCGAATTTTTAAACTTATTTTCAAATTTTCAGAAATAGCAAATCAATAATCAATTGAGTTTAACAGAAATAATTCTTTAAACTATTAATTATTATTTATAACAATATTCTCTACGAATAATGCTAGAAAGTTTCCCTTTTTCTCTCTCAAATTTTCCACTTTTTGTCCACTTTTCAATTAAAGTGAGGTAATAATTAGAGTCAACAAAAATAATTGTTAACAAACAATTTATTATTATTTTTTATAATATTCTTTTTGAATAATGTTACAAATTTGCTATTTTTTTTTTAAATTTTAAACTTGCCCATTTTTCACTTGGTAAGGTAATATTTACTGCGAGTTAACAAAAATAACTGTTTAAACAATTTATTATTGTTCATAACTATCTTCTCTTAGATAATTGCTAGGAAGTTGGGGTTTTTTCTGAAATTTTTAACTTTGCTTTGGCTTTATAATTTAATAAATAATTAAACATTACAGAGAATAATTTTTTGAGCCCGGATGTGTGTGTGTGTAAGTTTGTATCTCACACTTTTTTGTGAAGACGATAACTTGAAAACGGTCGCAGATAAATTGATGAAATTTGGAGGGCTTATTTTCCCGACTAATATCTTGAAACTGACCGAAGGATTTCTAAAAATATTTGTTGCATTTATTCTGAGCACTTAATAATATTTGAAAACTCGTTTTTTTATAGTAAAACTTTTTTCACTGACATAATTCAAAGTTGATGCAAGAATATAAAAGATTCCTTGGTTCGAGACTAATCGATTGACCTATAATATTAATATACTTTATTAAAGCGTAGGGAAGTTATGGTAATTTATATATTTTGAAAATCGGGTTTTTATAGTAAAACTTTTTTCACTAACATAATTCAAAATTGATGCAAGAACGGAAAAGATTCCTTGATTCAAGGCAAATCGATTGATCTATAATATTAATACACTTTATTGAAGATTAAGGAAGTTATGCTCATTTATAATATTTGAGTCATCTGCTCGAAACAGAAAAACTTTTTTCATTGACATAGTTCAAAGTTGACGCATGAATAGAAAAGACTTTTTGATCCTAAGTTTTCAAACAGGGTAATTCTGACAATTTTTGTAAAGAAATCATAAAGCTGGGAAAGGGATAGGGTGCTACACAACTTTTCCCATCCCTTTTCCAGCTCGAAAAATTATTATTTCGAATACAAAATTTGATTTGTCTGATTTGTCTTGGTGTTAAAAATTTTTTGTATTATTTTGTAGTTTTGCATTTTTTGTACATTTCTATTTTTAAATTGATCAAAATGAAGACTTTGGTTTTATTTATTATTGAAAAAAATAACTAATGCTTCCTCTATGAGGAAGCAAATACATTTGCTAACGGGAAGCAAAGTGCTCGCGAAATGAGCACCATATAATTATAAATACTAACAAAGAGGAAACACTCGAGATCGAATTCACAGCTAGTTTATATTGTCAGGACAAATATAGACTACATATTTCATATTAAAATTAATGAACCGAAACAAATTTGTAATCCCTTCCAATTTTCAGTTACAGTAACTGAAAACTACTAAATTGTAACAGTATTTTCCGAAACGTATGACTAAAGCTTTATGAAGTTACTATTGCTTAAATTTCTGTTCCTGTTCAGGAAAATTTAGAAATGATTTCTGCATAACCCTTTAGTGACGCGTCTTTGAAAATTCCTACAGAAATTTCTAACAATGTATATTTCAGAAGGGGATTTGAAAATCAAGCGAATTTTGATGTGATGGAAAATAATCTTGTGGTGCTTTTGTAGATTTGTAGGCGAAGAAGAGAGCAATATTGTCAGGTAATAATGATTTCGTTAACGAACGTCTTCGAGTGAGGCCACAACAAAGTCAAAATTTAATCCTCTTTGCTGGAAAGTCCCTTTAATCGGGGCTTGAGTCTCTTAATATACTCCTAGGGGTTCCTGAATATCAGGAGGAGTAAATTCGAAAAGCATTCATCAAGTAGAATATAAATCCTCTGAAGAAATAATTTATAATATGGACAAAATTATGTTTATATTTTTCCAAATTCGAAAAGTGTAATTTTTTATAAGGTCAAATAAAAGTCGGTAAAATAAAAATTAGGGAAAGTAGAATTTGACAGGATCGTCATGAGCAAAATTTCATTTTTTAAATTCCCTGAGTTTCCCTTGATTTTTCCCTGATATAGAATCTTTTAAAAATGGACTTAACAAATTTTTAATTTAAATTTCTAAATTTTTAATTTATTGTTATCAGGGCTCACAGCCTAATTTACTTTTAGAAAGTGTACACAAAAAGTGAGTAATGACATTTTTTCAATTCAATAATTTTTTGCTGTTGATATAATCAAAGTGAATTCAATTCCGTGTCCAGTGAACTTTTTTTATTAGAATTGGATGAAATTTGACTGATTTATCGAATTTTAAACTAAATTCAGTTTAATTTTTGATAAAATAATTAAATTTTCAACAAAATAGTTGAATTTCTAACGAAATTGCTAAATTTTCAACTTTCAAAGATGAATTTTCAACCAAATGATCGACTTTTAAACAAAAAATATTAAAATTCAACCAAAAACATAAGCATTTTCAACGAAATAATTAATTTTTTTAGAAGGGTTAATTTTTAACAAAAAAGGTGAATTTTAAATCCGAAAGAAAGAATTTTTTGTCTAAATAGACGAATTTTCAACAAAGTAGTTGAACTTTTAACAGAACACTGAAATTTTCTACTACAAAAATTAATTTTCAACCAAATAATTAAATTTTCAATTAAAGAGTTGAATTAAAAAAAAACAATAAATAAATTATCATCAAAATAGTTGAATTGTTAACCAAATAGTTGAATTTTTAACCTACAAAGATGAATTCTCCACCCAAACGACGAATTCTTCAACCAAGAGGATTAATTTTCTATCAACAAGAAGAATTTTCAACAAAATACATGAATTTCCAAATAAATAGTTGAATTTTCAACAATAAAAAAACATAAAATTACAGTAAAAACAAATTTCAACAGAACAGTTGAGATTTCAACCCGAGATGAATTTTCAAGCAAGAAAATGAATTTTTAACAAAACAGGTCAACTTTTAACCAAAAAAGATCAATATTTTTCAGTCAAGAAAGAAAAAACATGTTATCTAAATTTTTGAACTTTTAACCCAAAAGATAAATTTTTTGAAAAAAAGAGTTGCATTTTCAACCAAAAAGACTAGTTTTATACCAATAAAGACAAATTTTTAATAAAAAAAGATCAATTTTTACCAAAAAATGAACCATTTCATTTAGAGGTAAAAAATTAATTTTAAATTAAACAAAAAACGGATATTAAATCGAAGGGGTGAATTTTTAGAGAAAAAATTTTGTTTTATTTTTGTTTTAATTTTTTTTAATTAATTATTAATTACTATTATATACTATATTATAATATTAATTATTATTTAATTAATTAATTTTTTTTTTTTTTTGAGTGGCTCAATTTTCACCCAAGTAGTTGAATTTTCAACTTGAAAAAATCAATTTTCAACCAAAAATGGAATAGTTGAATTTTGAATAAAAAGAGATCAAATTTTCACCAAAAGATATGAATTTTCAAACCAAATAGACGAATTTTCAACAAAAGAAGTGAAATTTCTACCAAGATTTCCCAGTCAACAGAGAAAAACTATTTCAACCAATTTTTCGAATTTTCAAGCAAAAATACGAATTCTTTACAAAATAGTTGAATTTTCAACTCGAAAATATGAATTTTCAACCAAATAGTTGCATTTTCTCCCAAAATATTAAAATTTGTAACCCAAAAAGAGAAATGCTCAACAAAACAGTTAAATTTTTCAGCCAAAAACTCGAATTTTGTTCAAAATATTTGAATTAAATTAAACTCAAAGACAACGAATTTTCAACCAAAAAGATGACTGCTCAACAAATAATGTAATAGTACATATTTTAAACAAAAAGGATGAAATTTTAAATAAAATGCAATCAAATGATAAAATTCGTAACCCTGTTCATTAATATTTAAATGTCAGAATCTTAATCTTGTAAGACTTTAAATATTTTAAATATCAACAAAAAAAAAATTATGAAATTAAAAAAATTTTAATGAAATTGTTAAAATTAAAAAAATTGGGATTAAATGAGAAACTTCGAAATATTTTCGATTTTAGCTTTGCGATTTTCACCGTAATAAAATGAACAATCCACTGTTAACAAGTAATGTTTTTCTACTCACAAACAAAACAGAAATTAGAAATTATATAAAAACTACCGAAAAACGGTTCAGCAGCCGTATTTCATTCGGCAGAGAACATGTTCAAAAACCTACTTTTTTCTTTGCGAGAATAAAA
>CAKNYM010047496.1:26508-79453 GCA_932195095.1 Andricus curvator | reverse complement strand
TCCTCCCCGTACCCGAGCCAACTTTACCCCATAGCCTACCCAAATTTTTTACCCCATACCCTAGCCGACTTTTCCCTGTACTTTAACCATTTTTACCCCATACCATAGCCGAATTTACCCAATAATCTAGCCGAATTTACAACGTACCCGAGCCAACTTCACCTCACACCCTTGCCGAATTCACCCCATACCGTAGCCGACTTTACCCCATACCCTAGCCGATTTCTTCTCGTACTCTAACCATCTTTACCCCGTATTCTATGCGACTCTTCCCCGTACCCGAGCCAACTTTACCCCGTAACCTACTTGAATTTGCCTCGTACCCTAGTCGACTTTACCCCGTGACAAATTTTTTATATGCTAATATTACCAGGAGTATCGACGATCGATAGTCGTAGCCTGACGCCTCGTTCTTCTATATCCATCGTTTTCTTCTCAATTGAAGTGGTTTTTTCTATACGCTCTACAATAAAATCAAACATTAATAATAAATGCTGAAAATGGTCCATTTTTAAATATTTTTTAGATTCAAATAATTTATTGCATTTAATATCCTTTAACTTATATATAACTGATATATATTTTTGACAGAGACTTAAAGTAAAATAAAAGACGAGGGGGAAACAACTCTTAAAAATTACACTGGATTACCTCTATTTACAGAATAACTCTGGATTACATAAAATTATAGTATGGTATATAAAACTGTAAAATTTGCAATTAAAGAGATGAATTTTCAATTGAAATTATGAATTTTTACCCCAAAAAAGGAGGTTTCAACAAAATAGTTAAATTTTCAAAAAAAATATGAATTTTTAACTAAAACGATGAATCTTCAACTGGAATATTTAAATTTTTAGTAAAAAAATACATTTTCAACCGAAAAAAACGGATTTTCAACTAAATACATGAATTTTAAATTAAAATGATGAATCTTCAACTGGAATAGTTACATTTTCAATTCAAAAATTAACTTTCAACTAAAAAAAACGAATTGTTAACTAAAATGATGAATTTTCAATAGTAATATTTAAATTTTCAGTAAAAAAAAATTGGTAACAAAAAAACGAATTTTTAAAGAAATTGATGAATTTTCAAGTAGAACGATGAATCTTAAAGTGGAATAGTTAAAATTTCAGTTTAAAAAAATCTTCAAACAAAAAACAACGATTCTCCAACAAAATAGTTAAATTGCATTTGCAAATAGAAAATATAAATTTATAATCAAACATGGAATAGTTTAATATTCAGTTTAAAACATTAATTTTCAACAACCAAAAAAGGAATTTTCAACCAAAAAGATGAATTTCCAAGAAAGAAGATCAATTTTCTATGAAAGAAGACGAATTAAAAAAAAAAAGATGAATTTTCAACCAAATAGTTGAATTTTTAAATATAAAAGATAAATTTATAATAAAAAATGAAATAGTTTAATATTCAGTGTGTGGTGGGCCCACATTGGTAGTAAATATCCACCTAGAAACTCTACCCGAATCGGGTAGTGAGGCAATGAACTTTCGAGTTCAAACTGCTAATCAATTTTTTTTTTTTTTTTTTAAAAATTCATTTTCAACAAAAAAAAAAAGGAATTTCCTACCAAAAAAGACAAATTTTTAACAAAATACATTAAGTTTCAACCAAATATTTGAATTTTCAATTAGAAAAGATAAATTTATAATCAAAAATGCAATAGTTTAATATTCAGTTAAAAACATTAATTTTCAACAACAAAAAAAAGGAATTTTCAACCAAAAAGATGAATTTTTAAGAAAGAAGATAAATTTTATACTACAGAAGACAAAATTTTAACAACATGGATGAATTTTCAAACAAATAGTTCAATCTCAACTAAAAAATAAACGTTACTTACTAAAAATTAAATAATTAAAATTTTCAGTAAAAAATTAATTATCAACCAAAAAGAAATGAAGTTTCAACAAAATAGGTAAATTTACCGGTCGGCTTACACGTATCAGTGGTCGCACAATCTCGCATATTTTATAGTAAGAATTATAGTGCAATAACCACCATAATTATAAAAAGTAAATAGATGTTTAAAAAATTGATTTTCATCCCGAAACGAGAATTTGGAACAAAACAGTTGAATTTTCAACAAAAAAATGACTTTTTAACAGAACTGTTGAATTTCCTACAAAGTAGATTAATTTTTCACCAAAAAGTTGCATTTTTGATCAAAAACAGGAATTTTTAATCAATAAGATTAATTTGCTACCGAAAAAAGACGACTTTGCAATAATATTCATATGTTTTTAACTGAAAAATTCCATTTTTGGCCAAAAATGGAATAGTTAAATTCTTGGTAAAAAAATTATCTCAACAACAACAAAAAAATAACAAAGCAACAAAATAGTTGAAAACTGTTTGGATTACCTATGCAAATTACTCCAAATTATCTGGATTACGCTGGATTACAATTTAATTACTGGATTACCAAAATTACTTTGAATTATCTGGATTATAAATGGATTACTCGGGTTGTAATTAGATTACTCGGGAATACTGAAATAACTTTGAATTACTTGAATTAGTCCAGATTAAAAGTGAATTATCATGCATAACATGTGGATTAGGCGGATTACAATTGTATTATTATATATTGCAGTTGGATTACTTCTGAATACTAGAATTACCTCGGATTACAGATGTATTACTCCGGATTATAAATGAATTACCCTGGATTACAATTGGATTACCCTGGATTACAATTGGATTACTTCAGATTACAATTGTATTACTTCAGATTGCAATGGGATTACTCCTGATTACATGTGGATTACGGCAGATTACAATTGGATTACTCCTTAATACTGGAATTACTCCCAAATATTTGAATCACTTCGGATTACAAGTGGATTATAGCGCATTACATCGGATTAAAATTGGATTTCTTGGATTACAATTAGATTACCACGAGTTTCAATTGGATTAACACGGATTACTACAAATTACCTGTATCACACCGGAGAACAAGTGGATTACTCCGATTTATATGTGGATTAGAATGGATTACAATTGTATTGCCCCTAAATACTGCGACTACTACCGAATTCTTGAGTTACCACAGATTGCCAGTGGATTATAACGGATAACACGTGGATTACAACGGATTGAAAGTGGATTATAACAGATTGCAAGTAGATTATAGCGGATTACAAGTGGATTATAATGGATTGCAAGTGGATTATAATGGACTACAAGTAGATTATAACGGACTACAAGTGGATTATAAGGGATTATAAGTGGATTACGACGGATTCCATTTAGATTACTACTGATTACATTTAGATTACGATGAATTACAATGGATTACTACCGCCTACAATTGGATTACTCGAGAATACTAGGATTACTACAAATTACCTGTATCACACCGGATTACAAGTGGATTACTCCGCTTTATATGTGTATTGCAATGGATTACAATCGTATTACCCCTAAATACTGCGACTACTACCGAATTCTTGAGTTACCACGGATTGCAAGTGGATTGTAACGGATTAAACGTGGATTACAACGGATTGAAAGTGGATTATAACGGATTGCAAGTAGATTATAGCGGATTACAAGTGGATTATAACGGATTACATGTGGATTACAACGAATTACATGTGGATTACAACGGATTGAAAGTGGATTATAACGGATTGCAAGTAGATTATAGCGGATTACAAGTGGATTATAACGGATTGCAATTGGATTATAACGGGCTACAAGTGGATTATAGGTGGATCATGACGGATTACAAGTGGATTATTACGAATTAAAATTTCATTACTCGAGAACATTAGATTACATTAGGATTACATCGTATTACATCGGATTACAAGTGGATTACACCCATTCATATGTGGATTATTCTGGATTAAAATTTTATTACACCTACATACTGGGATTACTCTAGAATGCTTTAATTACACCGGATGACAAGTGGATTATAACTGATCACACTTGGATTACTGCGAATTACAATTGGATTACCACGCATGACAATTGTATTACTCGAGAATACATGAATTACTTTAAATTACCTGAATTACCACGCATTACAATTGGATCACGCCGGATTGCAATTGGATTACTACGATCTACAAACTGGATTACTCGAGAATACTAGGATTACTCAAAATTACCTCAATTACAACGCATCACAAGCGGATTGCCCCGAATTATATGTGGATTACGATCGATTAAAATTGTATCACCTCTAAATACTGGGACTACTTGAATTACTTGAATTACTGCGGATTGAAAGTGGATTATAACGGATTACATGTGGATTTGAACGCATTACAAGCTGATTATAACAGATTACAAGTGGATTATAACGAATTACAAGTGAATTATAATGGATTACAAGTGGATTATATCGAATTACAAGTGAATGATAACGGATAACATTCCGATTACGGCGGATTACAGTTGGATTACAATTGGATTACTGCGGATTAAAATTTGATTACTCGAGAACATAAGGATTACTCAAAGTTACCTGAATTACAGCGGATTACAAGTGGATTATACCCATTTATATGGGTATTATTCTGGATTACAATTTTATTACCCCTACATACTGGGATTACTCTAGAATACTTTAATTACTCCGGATGACAAGTGGATTATGACGGATTACACTTGGATTACTACAAATTACAATTGGATTACAACGGATTACAATTGGATTACTTTAAATGACCTGAATTACCACGCATTACAATTGGATCACGCCGGATTGCAATTGGAATACTACGGCCTCCAACTGGATTACTTGAGAATGATAGAATTACTCAAAATTACCTCAATTACACCGCATCACAAGCGGATTACCCCCAATTATATGTGGATTACGATCGATTACAATTGTATCATCCCTAAATACTGGGACTATTACCGAATGCTTGAATTACCGCGGATTTAAAGTGGATTATAACTGATTACAAGTGGATGTTAAGGGATGAAAAGCTGATTATAACAGATTATAACGGATTACAAGTGGATTAAAATGGATTAAAAGTTGATTATTTCGAATTACAAGTGTATTATAACGGATTAAAAGTTGATTATTTCCGATTACAAGTGGATTATAACGGATTACAAGTGGATTATCACGGATTACAAGTGGATTATATCGGATTACAAGTGAATTATAACGGATAACATTTCGATTACTCCGGATTACAGTTGGATTACAATTGGATTACTGCAGATTAAAACTTGATTACTCGAGAACATAAGTATTACACCAAGTTGCCTGAATTACAGCGGATTGCAAGTGGATTACACCCATTCATATGTGGATTATTTTGGATTACAATTTGATTACCCCTACATACTGGGATTAATCTAGAATACTTTAATTACTCCAGATGACAAGTGGATTATAACGTATTACACTTGGATAACTGCGAATTATAATTGGATTACGGCGGATTACAATTGGATTACTCGAGAACATAAGGATTACTCCAAGTTACCTGAATTACAACGGATTTCAAGTGGATTACACCCACTTATATGTGGATTATTCTGGATTACAATTTGATTACCCTTACATATAAATGGATGATAATGGATTATATTCGGATTACTGCGAATTACAATTGGATTACTCGGATTACAATTGGATTACCGGATTACGAATGGATTACTCGAGAATACGGGGATTACTCAAAATGACCTGAAATACCACGCATTACAAGTGGATTATCCAGATTACACCAGTTGTTTCCCACTCGGTAGAAGATTACAAATAAATTACGTACCTGATGCATCTGGGATTCGTCGATCTTTGTAGAGGTCACCGAGGAAAAGACTATTTATCAATGTCGATTTCCCCAAACCTGTCTCACCCAGGACCATCAACGTGAATTCGAATCCCCTTTTCACCGATTTCCTGTGCACTTGTTCCGGAAGAGTCGCAAATCCAATATAGTCCCTGTCTTGCTGAACCAAAGTGTAACTCTTTTAATACCTTATCTTAAAATCAAACAATCAACAGGGTAGTTCAAAATAAAAAAAAATAAAATTATTACTAATTTTACCTAGTGAAGTCAAAAGAGCATTACAAGCTGTAATTACTTAAGAAAAGTTTTTTTCTCATAGGTTTAAATAGGTTTGTTTAATCTTTAAAAAATATCCATTTTGAATTTTTAAAGGAATGAGGCATTGCTGACTGATTGTGATAAAATACGAGTAATTATATTTGAAGTGCTTTAATATTCCAAAAATTTTATTTTCCTTGGTGTTTATCTTACCGAAATTCATATGATCGAGAATGAAATTTATGTCGTTATTCGGTAAAGTAAATATTATGACCAATATAAATTCGGTAAAATAAAAATTATGTAAAATATCACATATTTCAGAAGAAGAAAAAACAATGAAAAACGGTAATTCGGTGCAATAATAATTACGTAAAATAGTGATTCAGTAAAATAAAAGTATGTAAAACGGATTCGTTAAAAAAAAATAATGTAAAATAGTAATTTGACAAAATCACTATTATGTATGCAAAATAAAAATTATGAAAAATAGTGATTCAGTAAAATAAAAATTATGTAAAATAGTGATTCAGCAAAATAAAATTGTGTAAAACCGAGATTCCGTAAAATAAAAATGATGTAAAATAGTGTTTCGGTAGGATAAAAATTATGTAAAATAGTGATTCAGTAAAATAAAATGATGTAAAACAGAGATTCGGCTAAATAAAAATGATGTGAAATAGTGGTTCTGTAAAACAAAAAATTATGTAAAATAGTGATTTAGTAAAATAAAATGATGTAAATCAGATATTCGTTAAAATAAAAATGATGTAAAAAATAATTCGGTGAAACCATTATTATGTATGTGGAATAAAAATGATATAAAATAGTGATTCAGTAAAATGAAATGATGTAAAATGGTGGTTCGTTAAAATAAAAAATTATATAAAATAGTAATTCGGTAAAATTATTATCATATATATGTAAAAAAAATTAATGTAAAATAGTGATTCAGTAAAATAAAATTATTTAAAATAGTGGTTGGTTAACATAAAAATTATGTCAAATAGTAGTTCGTTAAAAGGAAAAATTATATAAAATAGTAATTCGGTAAAATTATTATTATGTATGTAAAATAAAAATTAATGTAAAATAGTGATTCAGTAAAATACAATGATGTAAAACAGATGCGTTAAAATAAAAATAATGTAAAATAGTACTTTGGTAAAATCATAATTATGTATGTAAAATAGTGATTCAGTAAAATAAAATTATGGAAAACAGAGATTTGGTAAAATAAAAATGATGTAAAATAGTGTTTCGATAGATTAAAATGATGTGAAATAGTACTTCTGTTAAATAAAAATATTGTAAAATGGTGATTCAGTAAAATAAAATTATTTAAAACAGATTTGGCTCAGTAAAAATGATGTGAAATATAAATTCAGTAAAAGCATTATTATGCATGTGAAATAGTGATTCTGTAAAACAAAAAATTATGTAAAATAGTGATTTAGTCAAACAAAATGATATAAAACAGATATTCGTTAAAATAAAAGTGATGTAAAATAGTAATTCGGTAAAATCATTATTATGTTTGTGAAATAAAAATGATGTAAAATAGTAATTCGGTAAAATTATTATTATTATGTATTTAAAATAAAAATCGTGTAAAATAGTGATTCAGTAAAATAAAATGATGTAAAACAGAGATTCGGAAAATAGAAATGATGTAAAATAGTGATTCGCTAAAATCATTATTATGCATGTAAAATAAAAATTATGTAAAATAGTGATTTATTAAAATAAAATTATGTAAAAGTGAGATTTCGTAAAATAAAAATAATGTGAAATAGTATTTCGGTAGGATAAAAATTATGTAAAATAGTATTTCGCTAGAAAAAAATTTATGTAAAATAGTATTTCGGTAGAATAAAAATTATGTAAAATAGTATTTCGGTAGAATAAAAATTATGTAAAATAGTGATTCTGTGAAATAAAAATTATGTAAAATAGTATTCGGTAAAATACTTATTACGTATATAAAACAGTGTCATGGTAAACTAATACTAACTGATAATTGTTTGGAAAAAATATAAATGATCTAAAATCGCAATTTGGTAAAATAAAATTATATTAAATAATGATTTGGTGAAATAAAAATGATATAAAACAGAAATTCAGTCAAATAAAAATTACACCCGATTTTCGGTAAAATAAATAATAAAAAACAGAATTTGGGAAATATTCATGCTCCTCATATTTGCTCTTTACAAGAAAAAACCCCCTAAAACTGATTTTAATTGAAATTTTAACAGAGAAAAAAAAATCAAACTAAAGTTGATAAATACAAGCGCTATAAACATACAGTGACGGACTAAATTATTGATTAAAATTCTAATCTCCGACTCGTATTGAATGTTATTGTTATTATTAAATAAATAAATAAATAAACAAAGAAAGAGGGAGATTTCGGCACTTACCGCCTGACATGGTGACGGGAATCCGGCAATAACAACACTAGCCGGCAAAATCCGAGAACGGGATTGTTAGGGTGGCTCGCAATCGCAAAATACGTTCCTATTGAGACTGTGCGCTGCGCACCCTCCCTCGCATTGCCGATCAATAATGACCTTTGTCCCTCATCATCGCAAAACCGTCGCGCATTTCCCGAGCTTTTTCCCTTTCCTTTCCTTTTCTTACATCCCTTCCCAACCTCATCAGACGCAAACGCAATGGGATTAATATTATATGGCAGGTGATATAATTGGAAATGAATTCGAGGAGATTTACTGCAAGAGAAGAAATTTTTAGGAATAGTTACATTTTCAGTTAAAAAATACATTATCAACACAAAAAAAAATTTTAAACGAAACAGATGAGTTTACAATTAAAATTACGAATCTTCAACTGAAATAGATAATAAAAAAAAATTTTTTACCCAAAAACAAATTTTTAACGAGAGAGATAAATTTTCAATTCAAATAATGAATTTTCAGTTAAAATGATGAATTTTCAACTTGAATAGTAAAATTTTAAGTTAAAAAATGAATTTTCAAAAAAAAAAAAAGGAATTTTCAACGAAAGAGATGAGTTTTCAATTAAAAATGATGAATCTTCAACTGAAACATGAATTTTCAATTAAAATAATGCATTTTCAGTTAAAATTCAATTTCAACCGGAATAGTTAAATTTTCAGTAAAAAAAGATTTTTAACTTAAAAATAACGAATTTTCATTTAGTTAAATTTTTAACCTAAGAGATGGATTTACAAATTAAATGTTGAATCTTCAACTGGAATAGTTAATTTTCAGTTAAAAAATTTAATTTTAACCGAAAAATGCACAAATTTTTAACACAATAATTCATATTTCAACACAAGAGACAAATTTTCAATTAAAGTTATGAATCTTCAACTGGAATAATTAAATTTTCATTGAAAAAATAAATTTATAACAAAAAGAAGATTTTCAACGAAAGGCATAATTTTTCAATGAAAATGATGAATCTTCAACTGGAATAAAAAAATTTTCAGTTAAAAATTCATTTTCATCTAAAAAAGAACGAATTTTTAACAAAATAGTATATTTTTCATCCCAAGAGATGAATTTTCAATTACAATGGTGATTCTTCAACTGAAAAAGTTAAATTTTCAGAAAAAAATAAATTTTCAATTTAAATGATTATTTATTCTTCAACTGGAATAGCTACATTTTCTGTTGAAAAATTAATTTTCAACTAAAAATGAAGGAATTTTCACATAAAATGATGAGTATTCAACTGGAATCGTTCAATTTTCAGCAAAAAAAAAATAAACTTTTCACAAAAAAAACGAATTTTCAAAGAAAGATACGAATTTTTAATTAAAATTATGAATCCTCATCTGGAATCATTAAATTTTCAGTGAACAAAATAAATTTTCAACGAAAAAATGAAACAGATTTTTAACAAAAGATATATATGTTCAATTAAAATGATGAATCAGTTCCAAAATCAGTTAAAACACTGATTTTGAACTATAAAAAAACGAATTTTCAACAAAATAGTAAATTTTTCAATCCAGCAGATGAATATTCAATTAAAATGATGATTCTTCAATTGAAACAGTTAAATTATCCATTAAAAAAATTGTTTTCAACCAAAGAAATGGATTTTCTATGAAGGGCATACATTTTCAAATACATTCAACTGAAACAGTTAAATTTTCAGTTACAAAAAATTAAATTTCAACTAAGAAAGATCGAATTTTCAATAAAATATTTGAAATTTCAACGAAAGACATGGATTTTCAATTAAAATGATGAATCTTCAACTGGAATAGTTAAATTTTCAGTTTAAAAAATAAATTTTCAACTAGAAAACAACAAATTTTCATATAAAATGATGAATCTTCAACTGAAATAGTTAAATCTGTAGTGAAAAAATAGATTTTCAACTAAAAAAAAGACGAATTTTCAACGAAAGTTATTAATTTTCAATTAAAATGATGAATCTTTAACTGGGATAGTTAAATTTTCAGTTAAAATAATTTTTAACAAAAAACAACGATTTTCCAACAAAATAGTTAAATTTTCAACCTTCGCGCATTTCCCGAGGTTTTCCCTGTCCTTTTCTTCTCTTTTCGTCCCTGCCCAAACTCATCCGACGCAAACGCAATGAGATTAATATTATATGACAGGTGACAAAATTGGAAATTAATTCGATAAGACTTAATGCAAGAGAAGAAAATTGTAGGAAAATGACACTGACTAGTATTACGGAATTTTCCGTAACGAGATGAATTTTCAGTTACAATCATGAATTTTCAACTGGAATAGATAAATTTATTAATAGTTATAATAGTTAAAATTATAAGTTAAAAAAACTCTATTATAAAAATATAATAGTTTTCAACTGCAATAGTTAAATTTTCAATACAAAAAAAAAATTTCTAAACAAACACAAACAAAAATTTCAACGAAAGAGATGAATTTTCAATAAAAATAATGATTTTTCAGTTAAAAAGATGAATCTTCAACTGGAATAGATACATTTTCAGTCAAAAATCCGTCTTCGCTTCAAAAGAACGAATTTTCAAACTAAGAGATGGATTGACAACTTAAATAGTTAAATTTTCAGTTAAAAAAATTAAATTTGAACGAAAAAAGTAAAATCTTTAACTGGAATAATTAAATTTTCATTAAAAAAATTTCCAACATAAAAAGAGAAAAGATTTTCAACGAAAGGCATGATTTTTCAATTAAAATGATGAATCTTCAACTGGAATAGATAAATGTTCAGTTAAAAATTGATTTGCAACTAAAAAAGAACGAATTTTTAACAAAATAGTACATTTTTCATCCCAAGAGCAGAATTTTCAATTACAATGATGATTCTTCAACTGAAAAAGTTAAATTTTCAGAAAAAAATGATTATTCTTTAACTGGAATAGTTATATTTTCTGTTGAAAAATTAATTTTCAACTAAAAATGAAGGAATTTTCACATAAAATGATAAATATTCAACTGGAATCGTTCAATTTTCAGCAAAAAAAATAAATTTTTCACAAAAAAGAACGAATATTCAAAGAAAGATATGAATTTGTAATTAAAATGATGAGTCTTCAACTGCAATAGTTATATTTTCAATTAAAAAACTGATTTTGAACTAAAACAGAACGAATTTTCCACAAAATAGTAAATTTTTCAATCCCACAGATGAATTTTCAATTAAAAAATTTGTTTTCAACCAAAGAAATGGTTTTTCTATGAGGGGCATACATTTTCAAATACCTTCAACTGAAACAGTTTAATTTGCAGTTACAAAACATTAAATTTTAACTAAAAAAGATCGAATTTTTAATAAAATATTTGAAATTTCAACGAAAGACCTGGATTTCCAATTAAAATTATGAATCTTCAACTGGAATAGTTAAATTTTCAGTTAAATTTTTTAAAAATAAAAAACAACGATTTTCCAACAAAATAGTTAGATTTTCAACCTTCCCGCATTTCCTGAGGTTTTTCCCTGTCCTTTTCTTTTTTTTCCATCCCTTCCCAACCTCATCTGACGCAAACGCAATGAGAATAATATTATATGGCAGGTGATATAATTGGAAAAAAATTCTATAAGATTGACTGCAAGAAAAGAAAATTGTAGAAAAATGATACGAAAGAGATGAATTTTCAATATAATGAATCTTTAACTGGAATAGATAAATTTTCAATCAAAAAATTAATTTTCGACTAAAAAAATATATTTTTCAACAATTAGTTAAATTTTCAACCCAGGAGTTAGATTTTTAAGTGAAATGGTGAATCTTCTACCGAAATATTTAATTTTTTAGTTAAAAAATTCATTTTTAACTTCAAATAAACGCATTTTTTACAATTTAATTAAATTTTCAACTTAGGAGACGGATTTTCAAGTAAAATAATGAGTCTTCAACTGGAATAGTAAATTTTTGAATTAAAAAATTATTTTGCAACTAAAAAAAAAAACAATTATCAACCATTAGTTACATTTTCAACCTAGGAGTTGGATTTTCAACTAAAACAATGAATCTTCAACCAGAAAAGTTAAATTTTCAACCAAAAAAACAACGAATCTTCAACCAAGTAGTTACATTTTCAACAACAAAAAAACGTATTTTCAACGAAAAACATGAATTTTCAATTGAAATGATGAATCTTTAATTGGAATAGTTAAATATTCAGTTCAAAAATTAATTTTCGACCAAAAAACAACGATTTTCCACCAAATTAGTTAAATTTTTAACCAAAAAGATTAATTCTCGGCTAAAATGTTGCACCTTCAACTGGAATAGTTAAATTTTTAATAAAAATAAATTTTCAAAGAAAAATCAATGATTTTTGAACAAAATAGTGAAATTTTCTACCAAAGAGATGAATTTTCAACTAAAACGATGAATCTTCAACTGGAATAGTTAAATTTGCCGTCAATAAATAAATTTTTAACAAAAAAAAAAAATATATTTTTCAACAAAATAGCTGAATTTTCAACAAGAAAATAATTTTTTAATATAATTTTTCATAAAATAATTTGTTTAAATAACATTTCCTAAAATAATATTCGATAACATAATTTTTTTAAATAATGTTTCCTAAAATAGTGTTTGATATACATAATTATTAAAACTTTGAAACAGGCGCGACAAAGAATTTCCTGCTTTCTTTCCAAATTCCATGACTTTTTCAGGTCTTCCAAGTCTTCCAGGTCTTGTACCGGGAGTACAAAATATCTATTCCTTTTTTTCCTTCTTTCTTTTATTTTTTTAATGTCTTTACATTGAATTATCGGAGATCATCACCGAAAATAGTACTTACAGAAATGAAGCCAGAAGTGTTCGTGCAAGTTTAATAATAAAGATAAGTAGTATAGCTATACAGGAGTTACCCCACTTACCGACCGAGCAAGATTCTGCTCCATACTAATCTATCAGGAATCTGCATTACCGACCGGTGGTAATGACCACGGTCGGTAAATTAGCCTGGAACAGAACCATGCTTGGTCGGTAATTAGGGTGATTCCTGTATAGCTATACTACTAAAATAGGAAATTCGCAATTCCATACGAAGTAGGCGAATTTAAACTATACATTCACTGGGAATAAATAATCTTACACAAAAATAGTTACATTGATGTGTTCACTGCACAACACATATTTCTCACGATTACATATGTATAGTGCAACATTTACATTTTTCTATTTTTCATTATCGTGATGCTAGAAGAATACTTTATCTTTTATGATTTACTACGAGCTTCCATGAAACGAGGAGATAATTAAGATTTGCGTGCCTTTGGTACAAATATTGTAAGTGTCTTTAAAACAGGTAGACTGAATTTAAATTTTAGATTTTTGGTTCGAAAATTTAAAGCGACACTCTTGTTAATAATGATAAAATTAAATATTCCAATTTTAAATTGATAAAATGATAAATTTTTGTCTAGTTAAGGGCATGTCGCACTTATCGATTTCCTACCTTATCGACACTCTAAATTTCCTAAATTTTTGTTTGTAATTGCAAAATAAGCTCAAAAAATGGGAAATAGGGTAATTTTTCACAAAAAAGGGGAAAGACTGAACATTAATTTGTACAGTAGAAAAGAAGAAACAATCTTTTTATATAAGAAATCGTGTAATTTTAAAAATTAGATATAGTTACAAAGAGACGATCAGAGTTGGGATTTTTTTTTAAATCTCCATAAATAGCCCACTGAGAGTACAATGGATGGCTATTAATTTGCCAGTGGGAAACCGTTTTTACAACGATGACTTTTTTCACAATTCTTGTTCTATGGACTGAAATGTTTATTTATTGAACTCTCATGTTGAATTCAACTGTTGAAAATTGATGAAAATTCAACTTTAGAAACCTCAATGTTCAATTTTGTCCAAATAGTTGAAATTTCAAATTTCTTCAGTTTTCAACAATTGAATTTTTATTTGTTGAAAATTCAATAAACAATTTTGTTCAATTTACAACTGTTAAAATTCAATTATTTATTTTCATAAATTTTTAACAGTTGAAAATTCAACTATGAATTTTATTCAATTTTCAACAGTTGTAAATTCCATTTTCTCCAATTTTCAACAGTTGAAAATTCAATAATCAGTTTTATTTAAATTTTAACAGCTCAAACTCAATTTTCTTCAATTTTCAACAATAAAATTTTCGACTTGCATTTTTATCTGTTGGAAATTCAATTATGAATTTCTTCAATTTTAAACTCTTGAAAATTCAATTATCGATTTACTTCAATTTTCAACTTCTGAAAATTCAGTTATCAATTTTCTTCAATTTTCAACAGTCAAAAATTCAATTTTCAATTTTCATCAAATTTCAAAAATTGAATTTTCATCTGTTGAAAATTCAAATATGATCTTTCTTTAATTATGCATTTTTAACTGTTGAAAATTCAATGATCGATTTTCTTCAATTTTCAACAGTCGAAAATTCAATTTTCAATTTTCAATTTTCATCAAATTTCAACGATTGAATTTTCATCTGTTGAAAATTCAATTATGAACTTTCTTTTATTATGCATTTTTAACTGTTGAAAATTCAAAATTAAAGATAATTGAACAAAGTTGATGATTGAATTTTTAACTGTTGAAAATTGATAATTGAATTTTTAACAGTTGAACATTAAATACAATTGATAGCAAAATAACCCTCTCTCTGGGTTACAATTGCTTTAATAAATAAAAAAAAAATACAATTGATAATTCAATTTTCTACTTTTGAAAAATGACAAAAAAATCATAATTGAATTTTCAACAGATGAAAATTCTGTTGTTGAAATTTAATGAAAATTGAATTTTCAACAGTTGAACATTGAAGAAAATTGATTATCGAATTTTCTTCATATGAAAATTGCAGAAATTTCATAATTGAATTTTCAACAGATGAAAATTCAATTGTTGAAATTTGATGAAAATTGAATTTTCGACTGTTGAAAATGGAAAAAAATTGATAAATGAATTTTCGTCACATGAAAATTGAAGAAAATTGATAATTGAATTTTCTACTGTTGAAAATTGAAGAAAATTCATAATTGAATTTCCAACAGATGAAAATTCTATTGTTAAAATTGGATGAAAATTGAATTTTCAACAGATGAACATTGAAGAAAATTGATAATCGAATGTTAGTCATACGAAAATTGCAGAAATTTCATAATTGAATTTTCAACTGATGAAAATTCAATTGTTGAAATTTGATGAAAATTGAATTTTAAGTTTTGAAAATGGAAGAAAATTGATAAATGAATTTTTGTTACATGAAAATTGAAGAAAATTGATCATTGAATTTTCAATAAATGAAAACTTAATTGTTGAAATTTGCTGAAAATTGATTATTGAATTTTCAACAGATGAAAATAGAATTGTTAAGTTTGACGAAAGTTGAATTTATGACTTTTCAAAATTGAAAAAAATTCATAATTGAATTTTCGGCACATGAAAATTGCACAAAATTCATAATTGAATTTTCAACATAAGAAAAATCAATTGTTGAAATTTGATCAAAATTGAATATTTAACTGTTCAAAATTCAATTGTTTCAAATTAAAGAAAATTGAAAATTCACTTTAATGAATAAGCATTTCAAGCCACACAAAAATTCGATAGAACTTAATTTCTTCGAAATTTGGCAAATTAATAGTCGTCCAATGGATTCTTGTTAAGTCGTTGGAAATTCATTCGCGTCGACATAAAAAAAGTCCGCCAAACAATAAAATTTGTTATATGTAAATAAGGTTTATTTGTTTAAAATCGTTCTGATAATCAAGAATATTTTTTCTTTTAAAAAATACCACCATTAATAATTAAATCGCGATAATTTTTCGGCCGAAAAATTATTTTAACTTTAAACTTTCATTTAAATAATAAATAGTTTAGTTTTAAATCAGTCAATTACATATTTGTATATTTTTTATTCTTTACAATTTTACGATTCAAACTCGAGATTGCTTTCCGGTCTCAAGTTTCCCGCGTCATTCAAGTACTGTATTCTCAAACGTAGTATATTAAAAGAGAAAAAGGGAAGTTTTTCGAGAATAGGGGAAAAGGGGGAATTTTTCAAAAAACGAGAATAGGGGGAAAACTGTGATCCATGTAATTGTAAAAATTTAGAATTACATAAACGTTCCTTAGTGCCTTTTTTTTAATTTCCCAGACTTGCAACTCGATATCGCATTTCATGTAGACGTGGATTGCTAAAAAGAGACATCGCTAATGTAGGAATCGGATAACTGTTACATGTCTTTAAATCAGAAAAGTTGGAAATTGTTCTAAATTCAACTCGTCCTAAAAAAACTGGTATAACTGAAACACAAATTTTGCTAATTCTATTAAATCGGAATACCATGTTTTCTTTTAGGACGGACCGAATTATAATTTGAAATTAAACTTATCGCATCTTAATCTGCAATGATCGTTATTTCCACTAGTACTAGGATATACGGTAATGCTTAGCAAAACACGATCAATAAGCGTAATATGTAGCTGCCGTTTCAAAATCTGTTTTCAGCGTTCAAAAAGGGAATTAAAAATAATTTTCTACTATGTGCAATAATTGAAACAAGCATCGCAACTTTGTGTTCCCAGGAGAAAAAATTCACGTGGAAATCCACGTGGGGTTATGCGTGAAATTCCACGTGAAATTCAGATGCTAAATCGAAACAATTCATGTGAAAATCGACGAAGGATTTAACGAGGTAATTCACGTGGATTTCCACGTAAATTAAGGACACTAAGTGGATTTCCGCGTAGGATAAGGAATTCCTCGTGAAATTCAGGTGCTAAATTAAAACAATTTACGTGAAAATCCAAGAGAAATTCCACATGAATTGAGGAAAACACATGGATTTTCATGTAGATTAAGGAATTCCACGTGAGGTTATGCATGGAATTCCGCCTGAAATTCGGATATGCTAAATTGAAACATTTTACGTGGAACTCCACGAGGAATTCTACGTAGAATTTCACGTGAATTAGGGAAACTAGGTGGTTTTTCACGTGGATTAAGGAATTTAACGTGGGCTTATGCGTGGAAATCCACGTGAAATTCGAATGCTGAATTTAAACAATTCACGTGTAAATACACAAAGAATTTCACGAAATTTAAGGAAACTACGTGGACTTTTACGTGAGTTCAGGAATTCTACGTTAGGTTATGAATGGAATTCCGCGTGAAGTTCGCGTGATAAATTGAAACAATTTACGTGAAATCCACGAGGAATTCCACGTGAATTAAGAAAGCTACGTGGATTTCCACGTGAGTTCTGGAATTCTACATGAGGTTATGAATGGAATTCCGCGTGAAATTAGAGTGCTAAATTGAAACAATTCACGTGGAAATCCACGAGGAATTCTACGTGGAATTGCAGGTGCATTAGGGAAACTACGTGATTTTTCGCGTGGATTGAGGAATTCAATGTGGGCTTACGTGGAATTCCACGTGAAATTTAGGTGCTAAATCGAAACAATTCATGTGAAAATCGACGAAGGATTTCGCGAGGTGATTCACGTGAATTTCCACGTAAATTAAGGACACTAAGTGGACTTCCGCGTAGGATAAGGAATTCCTCGTGAAATTCAGGTGCTAAATTGAAACAATTTACGTGAAAATCCAGGAGAAATTCCACGTAAATTGAGGAAAATACATGGATTTTCATGTAGATTAAGGAATTCCACGTCAGGTTATGCATGGAATTCCGCGTGAAATTCGGGTGCTAAATTGAAACAATTTATGTGGAAATCCGCGAGGAATTTCACGTGAATTAGAGAAACTACGTGGTTTTTCACGTGGATTAAGGAATTCAACGTAGGCTTATGCGTGGAATTCCACGTTGAAACTCGGATGCTGAATTTAGACAATTTACGTGAAAATTCACAAAGAATTCCATGTGAATTAAGGAAACTACGTGGATTTCCACGTGAGTTCAGGAATTCTACGTGAGGTTATGAATCGAATTCCGCATGAAATTCGAGAGCTAAATTGAAACAATTCACGTGGAAATCTCCGAGGAATTGAGGAATTCCATGTGGGCTTATGCCTGGAATTGTTTCAATTTAGTACCCGAATTTCACGAGGAATACCACGTGAATTAAGGAAACTACGTGGAATTCCACGCGGGGTTATATGTGGAATTTCACGTGAATTAGGGAAACTACGTGGTTTTTCGCGTGGATTAAGGAATTCCATGTTGGCTTATGCCTGGAATTGTTTCAATCTAGTACCCGAATTTCACGAGGAATTCCACGTGAATTGGGGAAACTACGTGGAATTCCACGTGGGGTTATACGTGGAATTCCACGTGAAATTCGGGTGCTAACTTGGAACATTTCACGTGGAAATCCACGAGGAAATCTACGCGAATTAAGGAAACTATGTGGATCTCCACGTAGGTTAAGGAATTCCACGTGAATTAAGGAAAATATGTGGAATTTTATGTAAAATTCATGCGCTAAATTGAAACAATGGAATTCTATCTGGATTTCCACGTGAATTAAAGAAATATGTGGATTTTCACGTAGGTTAAGAAATTCTACGTGGGGTTATGCTTGGAATTCCATGTGAAATTCGAGTGCTAAATTGAAATAATTCACATGGAAATCCACGAGGATTTCTACATTTCTATGCGGATTTCCACATGAATTAAGGAAACTACGTGGACTTCCACGAGGGCATATACGAGGAATTCCACGTGAAATTTGGCTTCTAAAATTAAAAAAATTCACGTGGAAATCTACGAGGTATTCCACGTAAATTAAAGAAACTAGGTGAATTTCCAAGTGAGAATTTGCGTGAAATTCCACATGAAATTGGGATGCTAAATTGATAAAATTCACGTGGAAATCTACGAGCTATTCCATGCGGATTAAAGAAACACCATGGATTTCTACGTGGATTTTTTCACCTGGGTTCTTATCACAGATAACGTGAATCTGCTTACGCACTTTTGACCAACTGCCCATAACGAAGATTGTAATTTAACAATAGCATGTGCTTTGACAAAACTCTTTCTGCCCACAAAACAAAATTTTCAGCATTAGGGCCCTGTAAAGGTAACCTCAACATTTTTTTTGCAAATAAAAACATCGTTTTGTTGTTGTTGTAATTACAACTTTTTATTTAGTTTCCCGAATTAACAAATCGATATCTCATTTCTTGTGAACGTAAGTTAAGCGAAAAAAAATTTAAACACTTTTTTTGAGGTTATCTTTACATGGCCTTAAGGCTATGTAATACTTACGCGATTCCTACATTATCGACATTTTTCCGCAAGAACTCACGTCAATGCGAATTGAGATATCGAGTTGAAAAGGTTGGAAATTAAATAAAAGGCACTTAGTAACGATTGTATTGTTCTACATTTTTAAAATTACAAAATAAATTTAATTTTGAAAATATTTTTGGTGTAATTATAAAAATGTAGTATCATAGAAACGTTCTTTAGTGTCTTTTATTTAATTTTATGAATTTTTAACTCGATATCTCATTTCGTGTGGACATAGATTCAAATAAAATGTCGGTAAGGTAGGAATCGGGTAAGTTTCACATTCTCTTAAGGCCATGTAATAATTAGCCGATTCCTCCCTTACCCTAAATTTCTCCTTTTGGTGAACAAATACTACCAGAAATTCTTTTATTCAAACAAAATTTTTAGAGGTTGCGCTAAGCCGTATTAAGACTAAAATTAATTTTATTAGTTGATGATTAAAAAAAAATGTATAGGGTAAAAAAGCACTTGACACCGGAAATGAGTATTTTTAATAATTTAATCATAAATCTCCACGTCCTGGAGCGAAAGCTTGTTTAAAATAAACTGAATTTACTGCACTGATCAACAACTAACATCTAATATTAAATCATTAGATTTTAAAGATACATTTTTTTAACAAAAGTCATTAGATTTTGAAGGTTCATAATTTGTAAACAATTTTTGGTTACGTTGGTACTTTATATCGCAAATGGGTATTTTGAAACAAAAATAATTATAATTTTAACAAGATTTAGAATCTTTTAACAAAATTTTGGACTTTGTTAGTGTTTTTCGTCGGAAATTGATATTTTAAATTTTAAGAAAATTGGATTCCAAAGAAGACTCACAAATTTTCAGCAATTTTAGGTTACGTTTGTGTTTTACATCGAAAATTAGTATTTTCAAACAAAAAATAATTATAATTTGACCAAGATTTAGTATGTTTTAACAATTTTAGATTATGTGAGTGTTTTTTCTCGGAAATTAGTATATTTTCAATTTTAGAAAATTAGATTTCAAAGAAGATTCACAACTTTCAACAAATTTAGGTTATGTTGGCGTTTTACGCTAGAATCCTGTATTTTTGGTAAAAAAAATGTTAAGATTTTAAGAAAAAAAAATAATTTTTTTGTACAATGTAGGTTAATTTAACGGCTTCCAATATGGATTCACAATTTTGGAACAATGTAAGATTATGTTAACGTTTTTCGCATAAAATCGGTTACTTTAAACAAAAATAATGAAATTTCGAAAAAAATTTATATTCGGAAATTGGTATTATCAATTTAAAAAAAATTATATTTCAAAGAAGATTCATAACTATTGAACAATTTCAGGTTATGTTTTCGTTTTACGCCCGAACACGGCATTTTTAGTAAAAAAATTGTTAGATTTCAAGAAATGATTACATTTTTGTGAACAATTGTAGGTTAAGCTACCGGCTTTTATTATAGATTTCAAAGCAGACTTACAATTTTGGAACAATTTAAGGTTATGTTAACGTTCTTCACATAAAATTGGTTATTTTGAACAAAAATAATGAAATATCAAAGAAGATGTACAATTTTGGAACAATTTAAGGTTATGTTAACGTTTTTCACATAAAATCGGTTATTTTAAACCAAAAATGATGAAATTTCAAAGACGATTTACAATTTGGAACAATGGATTATTACCTTATGTTAGTGATTTTTTTCGGAAATTGGTTTTTTTCCATTAAAAAATTATATTTCAAATAAGATACACAACTTTCAACAATTTCAGGTTAGGTTGGCGTTTTACGAACGAACACGGCATTTTTAGAAAAAAAAATTAACTGTTAGATTTCAAGAAAAGATAAAACTTTTTGTACAATTTTAGTTTAAGCTGGCGGCTTTCAATATAGATTTCAAAGCAGATTCACAATTTTAGAATAATTTAAGGTTATGTTAAAGTTTTTCACATAAAATCGGTTATTTTAAACAAAAATAATGAAATTTCAAAGAATATTTACAATTTGCAACAATTGATTGTTACGTTATGTTGATATTTTTCGTCGGCAATTATAATATTTCAAAGAATATTTACAATTTTAACAACTTTAGGTTAGGTCGTCGTGTTTCACCTGAAATTGGTTTTATTAAACAAAAATCAAAGAAAAGATAATTTTTTTGTATAATTGTAGGTTAAGCCAGCGGATTTCAATATAGATTTCAAAGCAGACTTACAATTTAGGAACAACTTAAGGTTATGTTAAAGTTTTTCACATAAAATCGGTTATTTTAAACAAAAATGATAAAATATCACAGATTTAAAATTTGGAACAATTGATTGTTACGTTATGTTCGAGTTTCTCGTCGGTAATTATTATAATATTGAAACCAAAATTATATTTGATAGAATATTTACAACTTTAGGTTATGTTGGCATATTTCACCTGAAATTGGTTCTATTAAACAAAAATAATTTAAAATAATACAATTTACAAGCTTCAACAATTTTGGATTTTGTTAGTGTTTTTCGTCAGAAATTACATTTTTAATAAAAAATCATAAGATTCCAAAGGAAATTCATCATTTTTGAACAATTTTAGGTTACATTGACGCTTGAAATAAAAAACGGGTATTTTCAAACAAAAATAATTATAATTGGAACCAGATTTAAAATCTTTTAACAATTTTGGATTATGTTAGTGTTCTTCATGGGAAAGAAACTGAATAAAATTGAAACTTGAATTTTCAGCAGTTAAACATTGAATAAAAAAAATTGAAAATTCAACCCTCGAAAATTAAGCTTTTGAAAAATGAAAATTCCATTCTGAACTATAGAAAACTCAAGAAAAAAGCGAATTCTGTATTAAAAACAAGTCTTAAAAATGTAATTTTACATAACTTTACATCATAATTTAATAAACATTTCAGCCCATATAAAATTTGAAAGACGATTTTTTATAAAATGGGTAGCAATTTGCAAAAAATGTTTTGAAAAATCAAAAATCATCTAATGGACTCAGTAGAGAAATTATGGGATTTAAACAAAAATCATAACTTTGACTTATCTTATTTTTTTTAAATTAGGTTTAAGAGAAGATTTACAATCTTAAACAATTTTTGTTACGTTATCTTCACCGGAAATAACTTCAAAGAAATGTTGTTGTTGTTAAAAAAATTAATTTATTCAATCAAAAATTAATTTGGAGACCTAAAACGGCCTAGCAGAACCGCTAAACAATTTTTCAAAAATAAAATAAAATTGATGGCAGTATTTTTTCACCAAAAGGAAGAAATTTAAGGCGTAACTTTTGCAAAATTTAACAATTCAAATCCTAAGTTTCTGGAAATACAAACAAATTTTAATCATTATTATGTAAATCCAAAAATTTTAAAACATACTAAAGTTCCTTGGTGTATTTAACGTAATTTCTACATTTTTTAGCTCGTTATCTCAATTTTTGTGGAAGTAAGTTGTTGAGAAAATGTCGGTAAATTAGGAATCGGGAAAATATTACATGGCCTTAAATTAAGTTCTTGTTTTATAGTTCCTAGTGTATTTCAGTAAGTGTTTTCGATAAGGTTTTCGGAATTGTTACAAGTCGTCGAGGCTATTTACATTCGTTAAGGGAACGTCCATTAATTACCTTAATTAAAAATGTCCCCAGAATGAAGCTTTAATGAGAAAGTATTCGATTTTTAATGATCTCAATTAAAATGGTACCATTTTTTCTAGTTTTAAATTAAAAATTTTTAAGTTGCAGTGTGAATAAAATTAAAACTTCGAAGAAACTTATGTTAGAAATTTAAAAAGGGGAAAGTTTAAATGCACATTTATTTTTAAATGTAGAAAAGAAGAAACAATCTTGTTATAAGAAATGTTGTGTTTAAGTAATGTTAAATGATTTCTTAGTGACTTATGACATTCAATAATTTTTATGTTTACAAATTGGATACATTTACAAGGAGACGACCAGAGTTGGATTTTTTTGTTCTCATAAATTCCCTGCTGGGTGTCCAATGGATGATTTAATTTTCCCAAAAATATTATTCAACTGTTGAAAATTCAATTGTAAATTTTTTTTCAATTTTCAACAGTTAATAATTTAATTTTCAATTATCTCGAATTTTCCAATATTGATAATTAAATTATCAATTTTCTTCAATTTTCAACAGTTAAAAATTAAATGTTCGCCAATTTTCAACATTAGAATATTAAATTATCTTTAATTTTCAACAATTGAATTTGGATCTGTTTAAAATTCAATTTTGAATTTTCTTCAATTTTCAATAATTAAATTATCGGTTTCATTCAATTTAAAACAACTGCATTTTCAAATGTTGAAAATTGAAGAAAATTGAATTTTCAACCTTTGGAAAGTGAAAAAATTCCACTGCTGAAAACTCAATTATACATTTTCTTTAATTTTCCTCAATGTTCGAAAGTTAAAAATTCAATTTTCAATTCTCTTAAATTTTCAACAGTTAATAATTCAATTTTCAAAAGATCAATTTTCTACTCTTGATAATTCAATTACCAATTTTTTTCAATTTCCAACAGTTAATAATTCAATTATAAATTTTCTTCAATTTTCAACATTTTAAAATTAAATTTTCTCCCATTTTTAACCTTAAAATATTACATGTTAAAAAATTTTAAACAATTGAATTTTTTATTTTCTTCAACTTAAATTTTCAATTTTCTTCAATTTTCAATAAATAAATTTTCGTTTTTTCCCAATTTAAAACAACTGCATTTTCAGATGTTGAAAATGGAAGAAAATTGAATTATCAACTGTTGGAAATTAAAAAAAAAATTAACTGCTGAAAATTCAATTATCAATTTTCTTCAATTTTCAACAGTTGAATTTTATACTCTTGATCATTCTCAACTATAGAATTTCTTCAATTTTCAACAGTTAATAATTCAATTTTCAATTTTCTTTAATTTTCTGCTGTTGATAATTTAAAATTAAGTTTTCTCCCATTTTTAACATTGGAGTATTCTGTTTTCTTCAATTTGAAACCATTGAATTTTCATCGGTTTCAAATTTAATTATCAGTTTTCTTCAATTTTCAACAATTAAATTTGTGATTTTCTTTAATTTGAAACAATATTGCACTCTTAAATGTTGAAAATACAAGAAAATTTTGAAAATTGAATTTTCAACTGTTGGAAATTGAAAAAAATCAATTCTCTTCAACTTTCCTAAATTTTCAACACTTGAATTTTCATATTCAATGATAAATTTTCTTCATTTTTCAAACGTTGAAAATTTAATTTTCTCCAAGTTTCAACAGTTGAATATTCAATTTCTTTAATTTTCAGCAACTGAATTATCATTTCTTAAAAATTCAAGTACCAATTGTCTTCAATTTCCAACAATTGAATTTTCAGCCTTCTTTAATTTAAAACGATCCGATTTATATCTGTTGAAAATTTAATTATCGATTTTCTTCAATTTTGAACTATTGGAAATTCAATTTTTAACTATTGGAAATTCAATTTTTAACAATTGAAAATTTAATTTTCAATTTTCTTCAATTTTCAAAAATAGAATTTTCGTTTTTTTTTTAATTTAGAGCAATTGCATTTCGAAATGCTGAAAAATCTATAAAATTGAAATTTGAATTTTCAACGTTTGGAAATTAAAGAAAATTCAATTATCGATTTTCTCCAATTTTCCTTAATTTTCAATTCTCTTCAAGTTTCAACAGTTAAATTTTCTACTGTTGATAATTCAATTATCGATTTTCTTTAATTTTAAACAATTAAAAATTCAATTTTAAACAATTGAAAATTCAATTTTGAACAATTGAAAATTTAATTTTCAATTTTCTTCAATTTTCAACAATTGAATTTTATTTTATTTTTTCATTTTTTGTCATAAAAAAGTGTTTTTTTTTTAAATATTTTTCAGAAAAAAAAAGAAACTTGAATTTTCAACGGTTGGAAATTAGAGAAAATTCAATTAATTTTCTTCAATTTTCCTTAATTTTCAATTCTCTTCAATGTTCAACAGTTAAATTTTCTACTGTTGATAATTCAATGATCGATTTTCTTTAATTTTCAACGATTGAAAATTCAATTTTGAACAATTGAAATTTCAATTTCGAAAATTTAATTTTCTACAATTTTCAACTGTTAAAAATTCGATTTTTAACAATTAAATTTTCATCAATTTAAAACAATTGCAATTTCAAATGTTGAAAATGGAAGAAAATTGAATTTTCAACTGTTGGAAATGAAAGAAAATCCAATGATCAATTTTCCTTAATTTTCAATTCTATTCAATTTTCAACAGTTTAATTTTCTACTGTTGATAATTTAATTATCGATTTTCTTTAATTTCCAACAATTGAAAAATTAATTTTCTTCAATTTTCAACAGTTAAAAATTCGATTTTCATCAATTAAGTTTTCGGTTTCCTTCAATTTAAAACAACTGCAATTTCAAATCTTGAAAATTGATTTTTCAACTATTGGAAATTGAAGAAAATTGTTAATTGAATTTTCTACAGTTGAAAACTCAATTGATTTAAATTGAAAAAAAAAGAAATTCTGTGAATATTACTCCAACGGAAAAAAAAATATTTAAGGACTATTTTTATAAATTTTCGTATTCTAAGCCAGATAACTTAAAAATCTTGTTCGTCTAAAAAAATGTAGGGCTCCCTCATCAATAAATAACCAAACTTTTTAGAGATGCAAGCATTTTTCAGCATTAAATTTATATTTGAAAAAAATTATTCTGCAGATCTAATACGACCTAGGGGAACCTCTAAACAATTTTTTATTTAAATAAAAGAAAATTTACGGCAGTATTTTTTCTTTTTTTCAGTATTTAATTTCTGAAAATACAGAAAAAAAATGTAAATAATTTTGTTTGTTTGTAAATCCATACATTTAGAACGATACTACTTGGTATTTTTCACTAAGTTTCTTTACTAAATTACAAGCAAATTCAAGTTAAAATTTTGCAATTTAAACTCGAGACTACTTTCCGGTTCGAAATTTTCACGCGAAATTAAAATACTGTATTTTTAAATATCGTATATTTAAAGAGAATAGGGGAAACAGGGAAAGTAATTTTGAACAATTGACAGTTCAATTTCAAACAATTGAAAGTTCATTTATCAATGATAATTCAATGATCGATTTTCTTTAATTTTCAACAATTTAAAATTCAATTTTGAACAATTGAAATTTCGGAAATTTAATTTTCTACAATTTTCAACTGTTAAAAATTCGATTTTTAATGATTAAGTTTACGGGTTTCTTCAATTTAAAACAAATGCGATTTCAAATGTGAAAAATTAAAGAAAATTTAATTTTCAATTGTCTTCAAATTTTAACAGTTAAATTTTCTACTGTTGATAATTCAATGATCGATTTTGTTTAACTTCCAACAATTGAAAATTTAATTTTGAACAATTGAAAATTTAATTTCCTTCAATTTTCAACAGTTAAAAATTCGATTTTTAACAATTAACTTTTCGGGTTTCTTCAATTTAAAACAATTGCAATTTGAAATGTTGAAAATTGAGTTTTCAATATAAAATTTTACAATTTAAACTCGAGACTACTTTCCGGTTCGAAATTTCCCCGCGAAATTCAAATACTGCATTTCTAAATATCGTATATTTAAAGTGAAAAGGGGAAACAGGGAAAGTTTTTCGAGAATAGGGGAAAGACTGATCGCTGGGATTCGGCCCCCTCAGCCCGAAAAAGCTTCAGGCAATTAATGGACGCTCCCGAAGGACTTCAAGTTATCCTTTTGAATCTAGAAGAATTAAATAACGGTAAATATTCTGATAAGAGGTGGCAGGATGAGGCTACGACCAGGAGTACCAGGATCGAGCCGTTTCCTGCGTTGGAGTTTTGAGGGTCGGAGAAGATGGTATGGAAGTTGTGGGTGAAGCTGGAGTAGATCCTGTCGTGTTAAGGTCCAGTCCATCGATCCTAGCTTGAACCTTCTCATTTGTTTCAGCCTGCATTCTTACTTCATACTGCCTCACATCTTCAAACTTCATGTCGTACCAATCGTCAATCCAGGCGAATGCCTGGCGATGACCTAGCAGTAAAATATCGCGGATCCACTGAAAAAAATAAGGATTACGTTAAGGTTTCCGCCAGATCCATAATTACAGGGCAACTGCTCAAGCTTCAAAAAATAGTAAAATAGTAACCATACTTCTTCAAAAAAGTTTCCGAAAAGTAACCAAAAAGAAAGATTTTTTTACCAAAATAGGTTATTTTTCAACCAAATTTTTGAGTTTTTAAGCCAAAAAGACCAATTTTTACAAAATAGTTGAATTTTCAACCAGTAAATATGGATTTTTGACAAAAAAGTTATCTGTCAACCAAGTAGTTAAATTTCCTACGAAAACAGGAGAATCTTCAACCGAAAAAGACGAATTTTCAACAAAATAAGTACATTTCTAACCAAAAAGATGAATTTTCAATAAAATTATGTATTTTTAAACAAAAGGGTGATTTTCAATCAAGAAGATTAATTTTCTACCAAAGAAGACGAATTTTCAACTAAAATGATTAAGTTTCAACAAAAAAATTAGGTTTTAACAAAAATTGTTCAACTTTTAACGGAATTTCAACCAAAGAAGATGAATTATCATCGAAAAATATAATACGTAGTTCGATATTTCAACAAAAAATATTTAAATTTTAAATTAAAAACTAGGAATTTTAGCTAAATTGCAATTTTGATCAGGATTCGTAATAACTCAAATGATAGCCCTTTTCACACATTTGACATACGAATTAATTATTATTTTATTGTTATTCCCTAATTTTCCCGGCTCTAAAGTGCCAAATTTACTTTAAAAAATTGAGTTTTTACATTTTTCACAAATTTTTAAATAATACGATTAATGAATTAATTCATTTCGTCATTTCGGGCAAAAAATGTAACCAAAAGTAAACTTTCCATAAAATAAGTAACTTTTTAGTAACCGCGGATCAAAAAAGTAACTAAGTTACTAAAAAGTAACCCATTCCGAGCCCTGAAATAAACGTATACTTTTTTATTTATTACAAAGTTGCTACAGGTCAGGTAATTCCAGAAAGTCAGGGAATGTCAGTAAAAACCTGACAGAGTTAGGGGATTTCGATAAACTAAAGTTGAAGTTAATTTTATTATTATGGTTAAAAATCGCAACTATTTGGTTGAAAATTAATCTGTTTTGCTTGAGGATTCAAACCAAATTGTAGAAAATTCATCCTTTTTGGTTGAATTAAACTATTTTTGGTATAAAATTAAACTCCTTTTTGTGGTTCAAATATATCACGTTTTTCGTTGAGAATTCATCTTTTTTGGTAGAAAATTCAATTACTTACTACGAAGTGGAACTACTTTGTTGAAAATTCATTTATTTGGTTGATGATTCATCATTTTAGTTGAAAAAATTTTCTTTTATTCAAAATTTCATTATTTTGTTGAAAAATATGTTTTCTAGATGAAAATTAATTGTTTTAACTGGAAACTTAATTCGTACACGTTTGGTTCAAAATTTCTTTTCTTAAGTTGAAGATTCAAATATTTGGTTGAAAATTCATGCACTTTATTAAAAAGTCATCTATTTTTGTAGAAAATTCATCTTACTGGTTGAAAATTGCTATTTTTTGTTGAAAATTAGTTTTCTCTTATTTAGAATTAACTTATTTAACTGTGGAAATGTAGCTGTTCAATTTTTTGTCGAAAATTCATCTTTTTTTATAGAAATTTAATGTTCTTGGTTGAAAATTATACTATTTCGTTGAAAACTGACTTTAATTTTATTGAAATTTAATTTTTTTACTGAAAATTTAACTATTCTATTTTGAGTTGAAAATTTATCCGTTTTCGGTGAAAATTTAACTATTTTCTGAAAATCCGTCTTTTTTTTGGTAAAAGAGTAATCTCATTAGTTGAAATTTCATCTTTTTGGGTAAAAATTATTTCTTTGCTTGAAAATTTAACTGTTTTGTTAAAAATTCGTTTGGTTGAAAATTCATTTTACTAACGGAAAATTATCCCAATTTATTTTGGGTAGAAAATTTATCTTTTTAGTTTAAAATTCATGTATTTGGTTAAAAATTAATTTTTTTTTAGTTGAAGATTCATCATTTTAGTTGAAAATTAATTTTAGCTATTCCATTTTTTGTGGAAAAATTAAGTTTTTTGATAAAAAAGTAATCTTTTTCGTTGAAAAAATTATCTGTTTAATAGAAAATTTAACTATTCTGTATTTTGTTAAGAATTCATTTCTTTCATTAAAAAAAACTATTTAGTTGAAAATTCGTTTTTTTTTGTTGATAGAAAACTCATCTTAAATTTTTATCTACAACGATGAGTTTTTCAGCAAGAAAATTAATTTGATACGAAAAACACGAGTTTTTTTACAAAATAGTTGAATTTTAAAGCCAAAACGACGACACAAGCCGTTGAACTTTTAACCAAAAAGGATGAATTTTCAACTAGAAAAGTTCGCTGTTACATTCTTGATTAAAAAAACATTTATTCGCAAAGAAGAAAGAAACGAATTATCAACAAGATAGTTACATTTTCAACAAAACAGATGAATTTTCAACTAAAATGATGAATCTTAAAAAAATGAATTTTCAACTACAGAATTCAACCCAAAAGATGATTTTTGAACCCGGAAGATTTTTTTTTAATGGAATAGTACATTTTCAACCAAGGAGATGAATCTTAAAAAAATATGCAGTTTTAACAAATTAGTTGAATTCTCAACTAAAGAAAGATGAAATTTTAATCAAATAGTTAAATTTTCCAACAAAAAGATCAGTTTTTCAGCAAAACAGTTAATTTTCTACCAGTAAACACGAATTTTCAACAAAATTGTTGAATTTTAAAGCCAAAAGGACGAATTATCTATAAAACGAATTAATTTTCAACCCAAAAATATGATTTTTTAACAAAAAAGTTAATTTTGAACCGAATAGATTAATTTTCTACGAAATTGTTAAATCTTCAACCAAACCAGATCAATTTAGACCCAAACAGTTGCACTTTGAACCAAAAATGATGAATTTTCAGCCAAGAAGATTAATTTTCGACAAAAAAAGACGAATTTTTAAGAAAATATATGAATTTTCAACTAGAAAAGATCAAATTTTAATAAAAACTATTAATTTTCAACCAAAAAAAAAGGAATAGTTACATTGTTAGTTCAAAAAATCAATTCTCAACCAATAGAAAAACGAATTTTCAAATAAAATAGTTCAATCTTGAGTTAAAAAATACAATTGTAGCAAAAAACAATGATTTTTCAACAAAACATTTGACTTTTTAACAAAAGAAGGATACTTTTTAACAAAATTGGTTCATTTTCAACAATGTAGATTGATTTTACCCAAATAGTTAAACATTCAATCAAAAACATGAAATTTTAACCAAGCAGATTAATTTTCTACCGAAAAATAAGAATTTTGAACAAAATTGTTACATTTTCAACTAAAAAAGTTACATTTTCAAACAGAAATGAATACATTTTCAATTTGAGAAATTAATTCTACATAAAAAAACGAATTTTTTAAGAAAATATTCAAGTTTTCAACCAAAATGATGAATTGCCCATCAACAAAAAATAATGTTCAAACAAAAAAGACGAATTTTCAAAAAAAGAGCGCAATTTTCAACAAAAGTGTTGAATTTTAAATTACTATTATTATTAATTATTATTATATAATTTGAATTATTTACAAAACAGTTGAATTTTCAACCAGAAAATTTGATTTTTAACTAAAAAGTTAATTTTATACAAATAGTTAAATATTCATAAAAGTACTTAAATTCTTAACCAAATGATTAAATTTTCAACCAAATATTTTAATTTTCTACCAAATTGTTGAATTATCAACATAAAAAAAGGAATTTTCTACAAAAGAGTTCAATTTTTAACTAAAAATATGAATTTCCAACAAAAAAATGCACTTTTTAAAAAGAAGTTTAACTTTAAGCTAAGTACTTGACTTCTCAACCAATAAAAGATGAATTCTCAACAAAACATGTAGTACTTGATATTTCAAAAAAAAAAAAAAATTTATTTGAAATAAAAAACTGTTCAATTGTACCAAAAAAGACGAACTTTCAACAAATCACTTAAATTCTCAAACCTAAAGTTGAATTTTCATCTAAAAAAAAAAATTTCAATTAAAAATATCAATTTTCAATCAAAAATGGAATAGTTACATTTTTTGTTAAAAAAAATTAATTCTCAACCCAAAAAAAAAGACAACAAAATTTTCAATAAATAGTTGAACTTTTAACTAAAATCAAGAATCGTCAACAACAACAAAAAATTTCAACAAAAGAGTTCAAAATTTAACGCAAAGATGATTTTTTACCAAGAAGATTAATTTTCTACAAATTGAATAGTTATATTTTCAACCAAAGAGATGAATCTTCAACTAAAAAAATTACTTTTTAACAAACCATATAATTTCGAATGAATTTTGTTATTGGGTTCTATTAATTCAGTTCGCATTAAACAAAAAAAAAACGAGAAAATGGGGAAAAAGAGTAAGTGTCTTGAAAATAGGCGAACGAACAATTCTTAAAAAAATTCCTTAAAGATATTGTGTTCATATTTTGGAAAATGGTTTAAAATATTTAAGGGCACCTCTTTCTGGCCCACATGAGTTTTTATTTAGTGTAAATAATGCAATCTTAATAATTGTATTTTAAGGAGGGCTCTAAAGCCCTGTTCTCAGTTACATTCAAATGTAACTGAGAGCAGGGCTTTAGAGCCCTTGTGTCAGACTGTCACATGCCCTTAAATATATTGTAAATAATATTATTTATGAAGAATTGAGATAAATTAATTAACATTTACTGACTTACCCTTTGTACAAACTCTTCAACTCGCGATTGCAGTCCCCAAACTTCGAAGGAGGCATTTACTACTTTGTAGGAACACATTGTAGGCTGTGTTGTGTCTTTCCAACCTTCTATCAAAGGACCTCGACCAGTTCTTTTCGACTGAAAGAACTTGGGATCCTGGCAAAGGCATTTGTATAAATTGTTGAATTTTTTTTATTTAAAAATTATAAGGATCGTTGCCAAAAAGCTGTGAAATTTGGACTGACATTCTCAGGCTTCGCACTACTTTAAGGAGCGTCAAATTTAAAATCTGAAATTTGTATATCAGGTACATAAAGTACTTAAGGCCTCTTAATTTCCTTGCAAAATTTGAGCCCCTTAATTATAAAAAAAAACTCGGTTTATTTTCAAACATTTTGTTATGGATTTTACAGAAAATATTATACGATTTGAGAACGTTGCATATGATTTACAGAAGTTTCTTTAAATTGACATTCTTTAAAATTGGCAGATTATTTTTTTTTCATTGACAAAATATGACTCCGCGTGTGTAATAATCTCACACCGCACTTTTAATATATTGATTTTAACATTTAAAAAACATAAAAAATACATTTTCAAGGTATTTCTGAATGAACTATTTATCAAGGTAGAATTAAATTCGACTATTAGAATTTGATTCCAATTTTTTATAAGGCTCCGTTTATCCTGTTTTCTGGACATATTTGTCACATAAATGTATTAAAGTATTTTGTTTTTATATCAAAATTTTATTTTCAAAGTTAAAAAGTAAGAAAAATGTGACATTTATGTTCATCATAACATTTTTTATTTTATTTGCTTAAAAACTTATTTCTCCAACTGAAAATTAAATTATTCTATTTCTTGTTGAAAATGTATCTTTTTCAGTAGAAAATTCAACTATTTTTTTGAAAATCTGTCTTTTTTTTGGTAGAAAATTAATCTTCTTACTTGTAAATTCATCTGTTTGGTTGAAAATTTAACTATTTCGCTCAAAATTTATTTTATATGGTTAAAAACTTATTTCTCTGAATTAAAATTAAACTATTAAATTTTTGTTTGAAAATTTATCTATTTTGTTGAAAATTTGTCTTTTTTTTGGTAGCAAATTAACCATTTTGGTTGAAAATTCATGTATTTTGTTAAAAATCACTCGTTTTTGGTAGAAAATTAATCTTTTTAGTTCTTCTGGGTTGAACATTTAACTATTTGGTTAAAATTTTATTTTTTTGATTCAAGATGCATCATTTTAGTCAGAAGTTCATTTCTTTGGATAAAAATTAACAAAATTTTGTTGAAAATTCGTTTTTTGTTGTTGAAAATGAATTTTTTGAACTAAAAATGCAGCTTTTCCATTTTTTCTAGAAAATTTGATCTTTTTCAGTTGAAAATTCACTTATTTTGTTGGAAACTCATATTTTTTCGTCAAAAATTGAATTATTTTGGTAGAAAATGCATATTTTTGTGTTGAAAATTCAACTCTTTTGTTAAGTTTGCAGTTGAAAAAATTGACTTTCAAACCAAAAAAAAAGAATTTTCCACAAAATACAAATTTTCAACCAAATTGATCAATTTTCAACTAAAAACGATCAATTTTCAACTAATCATGCAAGAGTTAAATTTTCAATTAATTTTAAAACAAAAGAAGCGACTTTTCAAAAAAATATTTAACTCTTCAACGAATAAAATGAATGTTGAACTTCAACTTTCAACCAAGTTACTGAATTTTAAACCGAAAAAGTAGGAATTCTCAACGAAAAATTTAATATTTGAATTTCCAAGTAAAATCGATCAATTTTCAATCAAAAATAGATTAGTTAAATTTGCAATTAGGAAAATTAATTTTCAACTAAAAAAAATGTTTTCAAGAAAATAGTTCAATCTTAATTTAACCAAAAAGTAGAATTTTTAACCAAGAGATAAATTCCGAACCAAAAATATAACAGTAGACTTTTTAATTAATAGGAATTAACTTCCGAAGAGAAAAAGTTGTAGTTTCTTAAAAACAAAGGAAAAAAGAGGAATTCTTTAAAAAAAGGGTGAAGAGGGAAATATGGGAAAATTATGTGAAGTCTGTATTTAGATGCTTTACTTTTAAATAAAATCACTAACTTTAATTAAAAGAAAGTTTTTGAATTTAAAGAAAGTAGGGAAAAGTTATGGGGAATGAGGGTAGAGAAAGTAGGGGAATCGACGGAAAAACTAGGGGAGGGAAAGTAGGGGAAATGAGGGAATGGGAAGTAGGGAAGGGGAGTAGAAAAAGTGAGGAAATATGACGGAGGAGACTAGGGTAGGCGAGGAAAAGTAGGTGAAGTCAGGGAAATGAGGGGAGCGGGAGTAGGAGAAGTGGGGGTAAATGAGAAAGGAGAAGTAGAATAAGTAGGGCGAAATGAGCGGAGAAGTAGGGAAAGTGTGAGGAAAAGAGGGGAAGAAAAGTGAGGGGAAATAGTGAGACGGAAACTGGGGGAAGGGAAGTGAGGGAAAAGTAGGAAAAATAAGGGGAGGGAAAGAGATTGGCAGTAAGGGGAGTAGGAACAGAATAGGTCGGGAGAAATAAGAAGGGTTAGGATAAGTGAGGAGAAAGGAATAGAGGAAGTGAGGGGGAGTGGGGTATTAAGGGAAGCGGGGTAGAAGAAGTGAGGGGGGGGGCATTAGGAGAAGTAATGTCGAAATGAGAGGAGGGAAAGTAGGGTATGTGAGGGAAAACGAAGTGAGAGAAAGCAGGGGAACTAAGGGGGAGAAAGAGGAAGTGGGTGAAAATGAGAGGCGAAGTAAGAGAGGGAAAATGGGGGAGGTGAAAGGAAAGTAGGGGAAGTGATTGGAATGAGGGGAGGGGAAATAGAGTGAGGGAAATCAGGGGAGGGACAGTGAGGTGAAAATGAGGGCAGGGGGAATAGAAGTGAGGGGCAATGGAGTAAGGAAAGTAGAGAGAGTGGAAGTAGGGAAAACAAGAAGAAGGGAACTAGGATAAGTAAGGGGAGGAAGAGTAAGAAAAGTGATGGGATAGGAGGGGGAGTAGGAGAGAGAAAGGATAAATGAGGGGATGGGATATAGCGGAAGCGAGGAGAAATTATAGGGAGGGAAGCGAGGGTAAGAAAGGGGAAGGGAAGCAAGGGTAAGAAATGGGTGGGGAAATAAGGGGGTATTAGATGAAGTAGGGAAAAGGAGTAGAAATGAGAGGAGAGAAAGTAGGGAGAGTACGGGGAAATGGGTGTAGGGGAAGAGAGGAGACTGAGAGGGCTGGAATTAGGAGAAACGATTAGAAATTAGGGCATAGAGGAGTAAGAAATAAGAAAAGGGGGTGCTAAGGGTGACGAGAGGGGAGGGTAAGCAGGAGAATGTAGGGGAAGTAGGAGAGGCAAACTATAGAAGGAGCAGGAGGAGGTTTTATCGACTAAATTAACGTCTTAATAGGCTACGAAACCATTTTTCCCTTAAATTAAATTGAATTTTTTACTTAAATTTTTGCAACTTTTTGGCAACTATCTATATTTATAAATAAAATAATTTTGTGTCAGATTTACCTCCTCTTCCTTGTAATGTTTTGCAGATATTTCATCATACGCAATATCTATGAAATCAACTTCTCGATGCACGAGCTCTACGGGCGATAGACCCAAACACTGCAAAAAATTGTTACTTATCTATCAACCTTCGAGTCTCTCATTTGAAAAACCAATATTTATTATTCTAATCATTTTACAATTAACTTACATTTTCTGTTGAACCGTTATTATCCTCATATCGTGTTTTGATATATATTTGAAATTTTGGAATGATGGAGCACTGTAAAAAAATCTACGTTAGCTATATTTTATGTTTTTTTTTTATAAAATAAATGTTCAACACTTACAGTATATTCTGCAAGCCCAAACGTCCCGTGCAACAAAAAATACAGAATATTATTATACATATATTATAACATTAAACATAACGTATATGAAACAATTTAGGGTAACATGAAAAGATTAATTAAATTTTTACTCAATTAATTAATTTAATTTAATGTAAGCCGATGATAATAGAAATTTCGAAAATATTTTGTGAAAGTCATCTGACGTTTTTTTAAATATGCACTTTTAATGCATATTTATCAGAGTGGGTCGAAAAAAAAATAGAAATCAAAAACAGCCCAGAACTGATAATTTTCATTTTGTGTCAGGGCAAAAATATATTTGAAAATTCGTAATTCTCAAAGTTTTGCAAAAATCGATCTTTTCAGTTTTTCTATGACAAAATCTCATTGTTATAAACCTCAAAAAACTGAAATAATTTTTAAAAGCTTTGCAAACTATCCTAAATTTTTTTTTTGAGCAATTATAATGGCCAGAACCTGATTTAAATCAGTATTAGAAAATTCGAAATTTTCAGAGCTTTGCCTAAATTACTAATATCAATTTTTGTCTTAATCTACATGGTATGCTCAATTTTTCAAAAATCTTGGAAATGTTTCATATTTTCAGTTTTTTCTAAAACAAAATATCATTTTTATAAACCTCAAAAACTAAAATAATTTTTAAAGCTTTGAGATCTATCCTACAATTTTTTGAGCATATAGAAACTTTATCACACTCAAAATTTACATTAACAAAAAATTATATTTTGGCAATTAAAATGGTCAGACCCTGCATAACTAAATCTAAAAAATAGCTGAATCTTCTCAATTTTTTGGGGGGTAATTTTCGAGCGCGAGAAAGTATTTACAGGTTCAAACAATTTTAAGGATCGTTTGCAAAGTTTTGAAAAATTATTTTAGTTTTTTTAGGTTCATAAAAATGAGATTTTGTACAGAAAAAAATAAAAATATTGCAATCTTACAAGATTCTTTAAAATCGGTCATATTATGTAGATTATGAAAAAAGTTGTAATTAGAGATTTTTGCAGAATTCTGGTAATTACGAATTTTTTGAATTTATTTAAAAATGATGAAATTGAGAAAAATTCAAGATCTATAACGCAAAAATGTATTTAATCAAACCAGGCGTATACAACAGTATTTGAATTTATGTTTGAAACGAGCAAAAGTAATTTTATTGCTTAAAAACAATAAAAAATGGTGTTTTTACAGTAAATGAAAAATTACCATTATTTTTCTATATTTTTATTGCATTATTTAAAATTTAAATCATTTTTTTCAACTAAAACGCTTTCCATACTTCTCCTCTTAACATATCCCCTCACTTCCCTACTACTCTTCCCCTGATTTCCCCTTCTTCCTAACTCCTTTTGACCCCTAATTCTCCTCCCCCCGCAACTCCACTTCATCTTTCCTTATTCCCCTTACTTCCCCGACCTTAATTTCTCCTTCTGGCCTTTTCCCCTAATCACCTACTTTCCCCTCTCCATCCCTACATCCCATTACTTCACTTCACACTTTGCTATTCTTCCCTTCCTCAACTTCTTCCTCCTCTAATTCCCCCTCTCCTCACTACACAAGCTAACACTCCCCTTCCCCGAATTCGCTTCCCCAGCCATCACTTTCCCTCCTAACTACCTTACTAGCCCTCCCTTCACTGCCCTCACTAGCCTCTCTCACTTCCAATCATTTCCCCAACTTCCCCTCCCTAATTTCCCCTCACTTCCTCTACTTATATATCACTCATTTTCCCTCAATTCCTCTAATTTTTCCTCTCCTCATTTCCCCTCCGCTCATTCTTCTTCACTTCGCCTACTTCCCCTAACTTCACCTACTCCATCTCCCCTCATTTTATCTCACTTCCTCTTCCCGATTTTCTCTCTCTTTCCCTACTATCTCCAATTCCCTTCCCTTAATTTACTCTCACCTCACCTATTTCCATTTCCTCTTATTTCACCTACTTCCCCTGCCCTCACATCCCCTACTCTTCGTACTCCCCTCACCTTTTTTCCCCTTATTTTACATCGCATCACCTACTTCCCCCTCCCTTCCTCTACTTATATATCCCTCTTTTTCCCTCAATTCCTCTACTGTCCCTCCCTTCATTTCCCCTTCACTTTTCCTACTTCCCCTAACTTCACCTACTGCCCCTCCCCCTGATTTCATCTCACTTCCTCTTCTTTATTTTCTCTCGCTTCCCCTACTATCCCTACTTCCCTTCCGTTAATTTCCCCTCACTTCACCTATTTCCATTTCCCTCATTTCCTCTTACTTTATCTACTTCCCCTGCCCACACAAACTTACTTTCCGTACTCCCCTGACTTTATTTTCCCTTATTATTCCTCGCTTCTCCTACTTCCCTTCCCCTAATTTTCCCTCCCCTCATTTCCCCTACTTCTCCGCGCATTCCTCTTCACTTCTCCTACTTCCCCTTCCTTGATTTCACCTCACTTCCTCTTCCCCATTTTCTCTCGCTTCCCCTACTATCCCTACTTCCCTTCCCTTAATTTTGTCTCAGTTCACCTATTTCCATTTCCCTCATTTCCTCTTATTTCACCTACTACTCCTGCCCTCACATCCGCTACTTTCCGTCCTCCCCTCACTTCGCTTCCCCTAATTTCCCCTCACTTCAACTACTTCCATTTTCCTCATTTCCTCTTACTTCATCTTCTTCCATTTTTCTCATTTCCTCTCATATCCCTTACTTTGAGTACTTTACCCCCCCCCCCACCCCTATTTCCCTCGCTTCCCATACTTCCGCTCACCACATTTCACCTAATTCCCATACCCTAATTTCCTTTCACTTCATCCACTTCCACTCCCTTAATTTCATCTTACTTCTCTCCCATTTTACCTCGCTTCACCTACTACCCCTAATTCATTTCTATTAATTTCCCGTCACTTTACCTTCTTCCATTTCTCTTATATCCCTTACTTTCCGTAATTTCCCTCACCTCATTTTTCCTCGCTTCCCATATTTCCCCTCTGCTCATTTCACCTAATTCCCCCTCCTTATTTCCCTTCACTTCTCCTGCCTCCACTAACTTCACCTGCCTCCCCTAACTTCACCTACTCCCCTTACTGTTATTTCATTTCACCTCACTTTCTCTCCCCCACTTTCCCTCGCTTCACCCACTACCTCTTCTTTAACTTCCCCTAACTTCAACTACTTCCATTTCCCTCATTTTCTCTTACTTCGCCTATTTTTACCGACCATCACAATCCCTACTTCCCGTACTTATCCCCTTCTTTCCCCTCGCTTCCATTAACCCTGATTTCCCCTCACTTTCAAACCTATTTTCCGTACTTCCCTTCCCATTATTTTCCCTCGCTTTCCATACTTCCCCTCCCTTCATTTCACCTAATTCCCCTCCCCTCATTTCACCTACTTCACCACCCCTCATTTCAACTCACTTCCCCTTCCCCATTTTCTCTTACTTTACCTGCTTCCCCAGCTCTTGCAACCCTTCTTTCCGTATTTCTCCTCCCCTTCTTTCCCCTCCCATCATTTCTCTTCACTTCTTCTACTTCCCCTGATTTCACCTACTCCACCACCCCTCATTTCACCTCACTTCCCCTTCCCCATCTTCCTTCATTTCCCCTGTCCTCACATCCCCTACTTTCCGTACTTCCCCTCTCATTATTTCCCCATACATTCGTTCATTTCCCTTCACTTCTCCTACTCCCCTTCCCTCATTCCACCTCACTTGCCCACCCCTAATTTCCCTTTCCGGGAAGAAAGTACGAAGGTCGGACTGACATCCAGCCGTACATATAAGGGTTTCTGCCTGGGGCTACGAAAACCTAAAAAATTTAATGAAGTAACAAGTCAAATTTTGAATTGACTAAGCAAAAAAATAATCTTAGGTGGTAATAAGATTTGATTTTCAAAAATAATTATTGCAATTTAAATAATGGAATGAAAATACAATTTTTAATTGATTTTTGACAATAAAGTTACTTTTGCTCGTGTAAAATACAAATTTTAATACTGCTAAATACGTCTAGCTTTGGTTAAATACAATTTTACATTAATAAATCTTAAATTTTTGTCAAAAACTGAAACTGAATTCTTAATTGCGTGTGTGAATTTGGTAATTTTTCAAATTACTTAAGTTTTCTTGATTTAAAAAAAGTATTATTTAAGAATTGAAAAAATATTACCTGTTATAGTAAAAGGATAGTAATTCCATGCTTTTTCAGTCACGTAAAATATCCTCGGGATTATTGACTGTATCCAATACGGAAGTTTGCTAAAATAAATTTATTAAAGATTTGTGAATTTTGAAGTGTTTCTTCCATATGTTTTTTTGAAAATTATTTTTTTTTTCAAATTACCTAGAAAGGTGAATCCTTTTTTCCGTAAACCGTCCCTTCCCATGCTCTGGATCTTCACATTCACAATTCTCTACGACTTCGACACCTTCGCCATCAACTGATTGTTCATGGCTATGCCTAGCGATCATATAAAGTTGACCAACTCGATACTTAAAAATAGAAAAAAAATGTATTTAGATCCGCATTTGATTTTCTCAGAGTGTCTAGCGTTCTCGTTTTCCAGAACAAAAAAATACATTTTTCCAGATGATTTTTCATCTTATCACGGTGAAAAATCACGACGCTACAATCGAAAATATTTCAGTTTCTTATTTTTTCAACTTTAACAACAATTTAATGACATTTTTTCAATCCAATAATCTATTGCTCTTGAGTTAATCAAGGTGAGTTCATTTCCGTGTGTGACGACCTTTTTTGATCAGAATTGGTGGAAATTTGATTGAGCTACTGAATATAAATGATCGAATGTTAAACAAAAAAGATTAAACTTCAAACAAAAACAGTTGCATTTTCAACGAAATAATTGTATTTTTTAGAAGACTGTTTAATTCTTAACAAACAAACAAAATTTTTTATCCAAAAGGACGAATTTTCTGTTCAAATACACGAATGTTCAACAAAACAGTTGAATTTTCATAATAAAAGGATGACTTTTTAACAAAATACTTGAATTTTCTAATTACAAACATGATCTTTCAACCAAATAGTCGTATTTTGGAACCAAAAATATGAAACTTCAACCAAAAACAGTTCATATACTGAATTTTGAACTGAAAATGATCAATTTTCTACCCAACATGGAATAGTTGAATGTTTACTCGAAAAAATTAATTTCCCACCAACCTGGTGAATTTTCAACTGCAATAGTTGAATTTTAAACAAAAAAGATTAATTTTCAACTAAAATTATTTATTTTCTAACAAAAAAGACATTTTTCAACCAAATAAATGAATTTTCAACTAAAAAAAGACAAATTTTCAACCATATATTGACTTTTGAACTAAAAAAGATCAATTTTTTAAACAGAAATAGAATAGTTAAATTTTCTGTTACAAAAAATTAATTTTCCACCAAATTTATGAATTTTCAATCAAAAATGGAATAGTTAAATTTTCAGTTAAGAAAACTAATTTTCCACCAAACTGATAAATTTTAAACTAAAATGCTGAATCTTAAAACTGGAATAGTTAAATTGTAAACAAAAAAGATAAATTTGCAACTAAAATGATGAATCTGTAACTGAAATAGTTGAATTTTTAACCAAAAAGATGAATTTTTAACGAAGAAGATTAATTTAATGTTCATTTCAATTAATTTTCAACCAAAGAGATGATAAGGGCCCTCTTACGATAGAAACATACACACAGATGCATAGTGGGTTTCGAAATGCGCAATTTGCTCAATTGCAATATTAAAACTTAATTTTAAAAAATATTTTTTAAGAATTTTTAAGAATTTGAATTTTAAGTAAGAAAAAAGTACCGGAAGTAGCTTAAAGGGAGAATACAAAATTATAAATAATAAGAAAATGAAATGCACTTCCCGCATCAAAAATAAAATCAAGGACAATTCCCGGATTTTTTTTCCATTCCTGCACAATATTCTCGGATTTCCTTAAATTCCGACACAGTGGACACCCTGACAATTTTTAGACAGAAATTGCGTAGTTAAATTTTCATTGAGAATTAATTTTCAATAAAAAAACGGCTCTTCTACAATACAGTTGAATTTTTTACCAAATAGTTGAATTTTATACCAAATTGTGGAATTTTCAATCTACAAAGATGAATTTCCAACGAAAAATGTAATATTCCATATTTCAACAAAAAAGATTTTGATTTAAAATCAAAAACAGTAGGATTTAACCAACAAAGACGAATTATTTCAACAAAATACCTCAATTATCAACTGAAACTGATCAATTTTCGACCATATAGTTGCATTTTTAACAAACAAAAATTGGTTTTCTACTAAAAAAGATGAATTTTCAACCAAGAAGATTAATTTTCTGCAAAAAGAAAAACGAATTCTTATTAAAATACATACATTTTTGACCATATAGTTGAAATTTCTACCAGAAAGACGAATTTTTAACAAAATAAATAAATTTTTAACTAAGAAAGAACAATTTTTATCCAGAAATGGTATAGTTAAATTTTTATTTAGGAGAATTAATTTTCAATTTTAAAAAATACGAATCTTCTACAAAATAGTTTAATTTTGTCCCAAATTGTTTGATTTTATATGAAATTGTAGACTTTTCAAGCCTAAAAGAAGAATTTTTTAAAAAACAGTTGTTTTCAACCCGACAATATCAATTTTCATCAAAAAGGTTCATTTACATCCAATCAGTCGAATTTTCAATAAAATAGATAAATTTACAATTTAAATAAATAATTTTTAACACAAGAAAAAAAATGAATTTTCAACAAAATACTGGAATCCTCAACTAAAAGAGCTTAATTTTCAACCATACAGTTGCATTTTTAACCAAAAAATTGGCTTTCTACCAAAAAGACGAATTTTCAACAAAATACATAAATTTTTAACCAAATAGTTGAATTTTCTAACAGAAACACAAATTTTCAACAAAATACATAAATTTTTAACCAAATACATGAATTTTTGACCAAATAATTGAATTTGCTACTAGAATGACGAATTTTCAACAAAATACATAAATTTTTGACCAAATAGTTGAATTTTCAATCTAAAAAGACGAATTTCCAAGGAAAAATGTAATACTTGATATTTAAAAAAAAATATTTTAATTTGAAATAAAAAAAGTTGGATTTAACCAACAAAGACGAATTAAAAAAAAATACACATATTTTCTACAAAAAAGTTGAAAATTTAAACCAAGAAAATCAATTTTCTGCAAAAAAAGAAGAATTTTCATAAAAATACATAAATGTTTAACTAAATAGTTGAATTTTCAACCATGAAGATCAATTTTCTACCAGAGAGACGAATTTTTATTCGAATACATACATTTTTAACCAAATAGTTGAATTTTCAACCAAGAAAATACATTTTCTGCAAAAAAAAGACGAATTTTCATCAAAATACATAAATGTTTAACTAAATAGCTGAATTTTCAACAAAATACATATATTTTCAACTAAAAAAAAAAAATTTAGCCAGAAATGGTGCAGCTAAATTTTTATTGAGGAGAATCAATTATTATCAATAAAAAAAACGAATCTTTTACGAAACAGTTTAATTTTGTCCCAAACAGTTTGATTTTATACCATACTGTGGATTTTTCAAGCCAAAAAGAAGAATTTTCTTTAAAACAGTTGAGTTGAATTTTCAACAAAACAGTTAAATTTACAGTTTAAGTAAATAATTGTTAATAAAAAAAATATGAATTTTCAACAAAATACTTGAATCCTTAACTAAAACCGATTAATTTTCAACCATGCAGTTGCATTTTAAAGAAAAAAATTGGTTTTGGTACTAAAAAAGATGAATCTTCAACCAACTCCATATATCTTCTATCAAATAGTTGAATTTTCAACTAAGATTAATTTTATGCAAAAAAAAAATACGAAGTCTTATTCAAATACATAAATTTTTGACCAAATAGTTGAACTTTCTACCAGAATGACGAATTTTTAACTAAAAAAGAACAATTTTTATCCAGAAATGGTATAGTTAAATTTTTATTTAGGAGAATTAATTTTCAATTTTAAAAAATACGAATCTTCTACAAAATAGTTTAATTTTGTCCCAAATTGTTTAATTTTATATGAAATTGTGGACTTTTCAAGCCTAAAAGAATTGTTTAAAAAACAGTTGTGTTTTCAACCCGACAATATCAATTTTCATCAAAAAGGTTCATTTACATCCAATCAGTCGAATTTTTAATAAAATAGTTAAATTTACAATTTAAATAAATAATATTTAACACAAGAAAAAAAATGAATTTTCAACAAAATACTCGAATCCTCAACTAAAAGAGCTTAATTTTCAACCATACAGTTGCATTTTTAACCAAAAAATTGGCTTTCTACCAAAAAAGACGAATTTTCAACAAAATACATACATTTTTAACCAAATAGTTGAATTTTCTAACAGAAACACAAATTTTCAACAAAATACATGAATTTTTAACCAAACACATGAATTTTAGACCAAATAATTGAATTTTCTACCAGAAAGACGAATTGTCAGCAAAATACATATATTTTCTACCAAACAGTTGAAAATTTAAATCAAGAAAATTAATTTTCTGCAAAAAAAGACGAATTTTCATCAAAATACATCAATGTTTAACTAAATAGTGGAATTTTCAATTATGAAGATCAATTTTCTACCATAAAGACGAATTTTCAACAAAATACATACATTTTCAACTAAAAAAAAAAAACATTTTTAGCCAGAAATGGTGCAGTTAAATTTTTATTGAGGAGAATTAATTATCATTAAAAAAACGAATCTTTTACAAAACAGTTTAATTTCGTCCCAAATTAATAAAAAATATATATGAATTTTCAACAAAATACTTGAATCCTCAACTAAAACATAATTATTAATATAATAATATAATTAATTAACAACCGAACAGTTACATTTTTAACACACAAAAAATTAAATGTTTTCATTTCTTGGCTAAAATCTCAAAACTAACCTGAAAATAGGTTATGTACGACAGGGAACTGACATGGGGATTTGATTTAGTTCTCTTTTAGTCATCCGATTTTGATCTAATTTCGATCTACAAAAACACGAATTCCTAAAGCTCCACAAACCGTATTTAAATTTTGGTTCACCCCAATTACTTCTCAATTCTTTTGAATCTTTTTTTCGTTTATTGGGATAAATAACAATCACAAAACTTCATATTAAAAAAACACTTTAAAAATATGACACGTAGTTATTGCAGGTTCTGCGACCTTTTAATCAAAATTAAGAAAGAAAGAAATGAAAAGTAATGTAGAATTGTGAATAAATTGTAGTTTTGAAAAGGGTGTGATTTATATGTTCATATATACCTCTTCCACGGTGAGAGGCATGCAAATTCGATATTCTTTGGTCAATACCATCTTGTGACGAGGTGAAAATTCCTCGTGAGAACCTCGAGTGAGAGTTTAAATTTTTATCAACGTGGGATCGATAAACAGAGTGGAATTAGTGAAAAAATCTTGTTATCTTGTTAACTTTTATTTTATAACCTGAAGCCGACAAAATATTAACGTGCTGAACAGCAACAGACGACAAACATCGTACTGTACGAACTGAAGTTGTCGTTTGTGCCTGGTAAATCGATAATCAGGCGTACCAACCATTCTCGGATGAAAACAATTTTTTCACATTTTTCATAGTTTTATTTTAGTTTTTATTTTATTTTACTTTTTATCTCATTTTGGTTTTTATTATAGTTTTTATTTTATTTTAGTTTTAATTTTCGTCATTATTTTAGTTCTTATTTTAGTTTTTATTTAGTTTTTAGTTTAGTTTTTATTTTAATTTATTTTAGTTTTAATTGTATTTTTTATTCGAGTTTTTATTATAGTTTTTATTTCAGTTTTTATTTTATTTTAATTTTAATTTTTTCTTCAGTTTTTATTTTATTTTAGATTTTATTTTAGTTTTAATTTTAGTTTCTATTCTATTTTAATTTTTATTTCAGTTTATATTTCATTCTAGTTTTTATTTAGTTTTTGTTTTATTTTACTTTATTTTATTTTAGTTTTAATTTTAGTTTTTATTCTACTTTTTATTTTATTTTAGTTTTTATTTTAATTTAATTTTATTTCGGTTTTTATTTAGTTATGAACGTTAAAAATGGAATATATTCAGATTTCAATCAAAAGAATGAATTTTTAACAAAAATATCAATTTGCTACCAAAACGACAATTTTTTTTTAATACATGGATTTTCAACAAAATAGTTGACTTTTCAATTAAAAAAGACAAATATTCAACCAAATAGTTGAATTTTGAACTAAAAAAGATGACTTTTCAACGAAAAATGGAATAGTTAAATGGAACTAACATTAATTTTCAACCAAACTGATGAATTTTCAATTAGAATGATGAATTTTTAATTGGAATAGTTGAATTTTAAACCAGAAATATTATTTTTTAACTAAAATGGTGAACCTTTTACTGGAATATTTGAATTTTCAGCCAAAAAGAATAATTTTCGATTAAGAAGTTTAGTTTTCTACTAGAAAAGAAGAATTTTCAACAAAATAAATGAATTTTCAACAAAATAGTTAAATTTTCAATTAAAAAAGACAAATTTTCAACCAAATAGTTGAAGTTTTAACAAAAAAAGAATGAATTTTTTACAAAAAATATCAATTTGCTACCAAAACGATAATTTCTTAAAAAAATAAACAAATTTTCAACAAAATATTTAAAAAAGTATAGTTATAGTTAATAGTTGAAAAAGACAAATATTCAACCAAATAGTTGAATTTTTAACTAAAAAAGATGAATTTTCAACAAAAATGGAATAGTTCAATTTTCAGTCAACGAAAATTAATGTTCAATGAATCTGATGAATTTTTAATCAAAATGTATTAGAATCTTCAACTGGAATAGTTGAATTTTAAACCAAAAAGATAAATAATTTTCAACTGAAATGGTGCATATTTAACTGGAATAGTTGAATTTTCAGCCAAAAAGATGAATTTTCGACTTAGAAGTTTAGTTTTCTACTAGAAAAGACAAATTTTCAACCAAATACATGAATTTTCAACCAAACAGTTGAAGTTTTAACTAAAAAAGAATTATTTTTTAACAAAAAATATTAATTTTACTATCAAAACGACAATTTCTTTTAAAAATACAGAAATTTTCAAAAAAATAGTTGAATTTTCAACTGAAGCAGATTAATGTTCAAACAAACATGATATAGTTAAATTTTCAGTTAAAAATTTAATTTTTAATAAAATACATGAATTTTCAACCAAATAGTTAAATTTCCAACTACAGAAGATAAATGTCCAACAAAAAATGGAATAGTTAAATTTTCAGTCAACAAAAATTAATTTCCAATCAAACTGATGAATTTTTAATCAAAATGTTGAATCTTCAATTGAAATAGTTGAATTTTAAACCAAAAAGATACATTTTTAACTAAAATGGTGAATCTTTAACTGGAATAGTTGAATTTTCAGCCAAAAAGATGAATTTTCGACTAAGAAGTTTAGTTTTTTACTAGAAAAGACAAATTTTCAACAAAATAAATTAATTTTCAACAAATTAGTTAAATTTTCAATTAAAAAAGACAAATTTTCAATCAAATAGTTGAAGTTTTAACTAAAAAAGAATGAATTTTTAACCAAAAATATCAATTTGCTACCAAAATGACAATTTCTTTAAAAAATACATGAATTTTCAACAAAATAGTTGAATTTTCAATTAAGAAAGAAAAATTTTCAATCAAATAGTTGATGTTTCAACTAAAAAAGAATAAATTTTTAACAAAAAATATCAATTTGCTACCAAAACGACCATTTCTTTAAAAAATACATGAATTTTCAACAAAATAGTTGAATTTTCAACTGAAGAAGATTAATGTTCAAACAAACATGATATAGTTAAATTTTCAGTTAAGAATGTAATTTTCAATAGAAAAAACTAATTTTGAACTAAAAAGATTAATCTTCTACCAAAAAAATATGAATTTTTAACCAAATAGTTAAATTTCCAACTGCAGAAGATTAATGTTCAACAAAAAATGGAATAGTTAAATTTTCAGTCAACAAAAATTAATTTTCAATCAAACTAATGAATTTTTAATCAAAATGTTGAATCTTCAATTGGAATAGTTGAATTCTAAACCAAAAAGATCAATTTTCAACTAAAATGGTGAATCTTTAACTGGAATAGTTGAATTTTCAGCCAAAAATAAGAATTTTCTACTAAGAAGTTTAGGTTTCTACTAGAAAAGACGAATTTTAAACAAAATAGATGAATTTTCAACAAACTAGTTGAATTTTTAATTAAAAAAGACACATTTTCAACCAAATAGTTGAAGTTTTAACTAAAAATAAATACATTTTTTACAAAAAATATCAATTTCCTACCAAAACGACCATTTCTTTAGAAAATATATGAATTTTCAACAAAATAGTTGAATTTTCAATTGAAAAGACAAATTTTCAACCAAATAGTTGAAGTTTCAACTAAAAAAGATGAATTTTGAACAAAAAATGGAATAGTTAAATTTTCAGTCAACGAAAATTAACCCTCACAGCAAGGGATATCGGTGGGATATCCCATTTATCTCCCACGATATCTCAGGCATATCCCAGGAGATTCCAGGGACATCACGAATGATATCCTACGGGGCGGAAATCTCGATATCCTTGGAATGTCCCAAAGATATCTCAGAATATGCTGAGGATATCCCATTAATGTCCCAATTTTTAAAGTCCGGGATATCTCAAATTCCATAATTCGGGACATCCTAGGATATTCTTACGATGTCCCATATTTAAAATGCAGGATGTGCCAAGGATGTCCCCAAGATATATATCCTAATTATATAATTTTTTATAATATTATAAAAAATTCATATATGTACCCTTTGCAAATCATTTATACTCTTCGTGCTTTAAATAAACAAACTCATCATTATTTAAAAAAATATATTTTCCTGGAGCTACAAATAAGAATCGAAGATAGTATGTAGAGCCGTCCTCATACCTTTTCAGTCTTGTCTTTTTCAACACTTGTGACTTGTTGTTGACCGTATAGGTCGTTTTACTACGTTTGCAAAATTGTTTTTTTAGATGATTACTTCTTTACTCCGTGTCTAAATGCAGGTAATATTGTATAGGTATATGTATTTATTATGCTTTTCTATATGGATATGTGTAGATTTAAGTGCAGTAGATAAACATAAAATTAAATCAAAATTTGGCAAAATCGTGAGAAAGCTAAACAAATTTCACATTAGTAGGTATATCAATTTTAATGAATTTATGCATGCAAGCCATGCAAGTTGCAGGTTGAAAAATATTAGAAGTTTCGGCTTTTTCTACATTACAATCAACTTAACCTCAAAAGTGCACAAAATGTATAAATGTATAGTTTAACGAGTTTAATCGATTTTACAATGGAAACAAAATCATTAGTAACAAAAGTAATAAACAAAAATTGTTATTCAATAAAATGAAAAATAAAATCAATTAGTTAAAACAGAAATAGTGATCGGTGAACAGTACGTGGATAGAAGGTTTGCTTTCCAAACAGTAATATAAATAAAATTGAAATAGGTAATAATAAAAAGCTAATGTAAAACATGAAAAAATAAATAAATTAAATGGACATCAAAAATGGCATATCTAACCTGCAGCGAGCTTTCATATACATATACCTAATACATGTAAAATATACATTAAAAATGTCTTAAAAGCAATAAAATTGGTGTTCTTATATATTCCTTTTTATTTCTTGAATGGAAATCCACTAGTAATATAGTAGAATATCAGCAGAATTTTTGACTATAATATCGGGATATTCGTGGGACATTTTACTATAGTATTGAGATATCCTGTGGACATTCCGTGCGGGATATCGTCAGAATATCCTGTCACGATATCCTCCGGAGCGGAAATCTCGATATCCCTGGAATATGCCAGGGATATCCCGGGAGATTTATGGGACATTTTTCAGGATATCACATATCCTGCCGAGATATCTTAGGGATATGCCAAGGATATCATTTTGTTGTGAGGGAATTTTCAAACTGATGAATTTGTAATCAAAATGTTGAATCTTCAATTGGAATAGTTGAATTTTAAACCAAAAAGATGAAACCTTTAACTGGAATAGTTGAATTTTCAGCCAAAAAGATGAATTTTCAACTAAGAAGTTTAGTTTTCTACTAGAAAAGACGAATTTTCAACAAAATACATGAATTTTCAACAAAATAGTTGAATTTTCAATTTAGAAAAAAAAATTTTCAACTAAATAGTTGAATTTTGAACAACAAAAAAAATGAATTTTCAACAAAAAATGTCAATTTGCTACCAAAACGACAATTTCATTAAAAATACATGAATTTTCAACTGAAGATGATGAATGTTCAAACAAACATGATATAGTTAAATTTTTAGTTAACAATTTAATTTTCAATAAAAAAAACTAATTTTGAACTAAAAATATTAATTTTCTTCGAAAAAAATATTAATTTTTAATAAAATACATGAATTTTCAACCAAATAGTTAAAGTTTTAACTAAAATAGATGAATTTTATACCAAAAAGATCAATAATTTTCAACTAAAATGATGAATATTTAACTGGAATATTTGAATTTTCAGTCAAAAAAACGAACTTTCAACAAAATACATGAATTTTCAACTAAAAACCAAAATAAATTTCGAACTACCATACTGTATGGGAGACCATACACTACAGCGGACAATCAATAATTAGTTGAGACACGAAGCGTGTTAATATATTAGCAATGTAATTGATTATTCCACCTACATTTTTGCTTATAACTAATAATTATTTACTGTAGGCTACTTACCCTCAATTTATAAAATTTAGAAATGCAGGATATTAAAAAGAAGAAAACCCATAAAATTTGGAAGCCCCAGGTGTAGACAGAAGATAACCCATTCGAAATTCCCGCGCCGCGACACTAGCGCTGCCTTCATCATCCCTAGGTTGGTAAACCTGCCCAACTATGATCGCCGAAAATCAGCTAGTTTCATACATTACGTGTAGATTCTGGCAAGGGGAACCTCAAACGTCAGTAAAATTTTTTCGTGATGTGGACAGTGCCGCAATTGAGATAAATCTCAAGTGCGATTTTTGGAAAGCTGAAAAGCGGACGAGAGGCGATGTAGTCAAAAAACCAAAAAGAGAAGAAAAAAAGCATAAGGTTATAAAAAACACACGTTTCTTAGTTCGCCTGAAATGGCCTATCAGACGTTAATGCAGGAATACCTGCATATGCCTGTTGTTACACGAGCTTACACGACTGCCTGTGTCATCACTACTCTCGCCGTGGTGAGTTTTTGGATTATTATTTATTTATTTTCCGATATTTTATCCCTAAACTTGCCCTTTTTATCTCTGTGTCACCTTCATGTTTGTTTACGAGCGGACGAATCAGAGTAGGCCAAGTTGACTGATTCAAACGTCACACTTTTTCAATCGTTTCCGTAATTCCTTTTTAATACATTTTTGGAATTTTTGAAATACTTATTTAATTAGTTGATTTCAGATTTTTTGGTAAAAATTACATAGTTGGGTGTGAATTATTGGTAAACATAATATTGTAAACAAACAGAAAAAACCTTATCAGTTCTAACAATAAGGTAATTTTTAATTTTCGACGCAATTCTCAACGAAAAATGTAATAGTTGATCTTTGAACCAAATAAATATGAATTCTCAAGAAATGATAAAATTTCAATTCCTCTGAATTGTATGATTCAATTTTTAAAACTCAAATCTGAAAATATTCAATTTTTGAAATTTAAATCCGTAAATATTCCATTTTTAACGTTTCGTAATTTTTAAATGAAATCATTCATTTGTGAGATTATTTAATTAAAAAAAAAATTTCATTCAAACGCTTTTAAAGAGAAATAATTAAAATCTGAAAATATTCCATTTTGAAATGGTCGCATTTTCGAAAATTTAATATAAATTTATTCAATTTAAAAATTCTTCAAATTGAACAAAAACTCTTTAATTTTCAACAATTTGAATTATAAATGATACAATTTCAGTTCCTTTGAATTTCAAATTATGCAATTTTTCAAAATCAAATCTGAAAATATTCAATTTTTCACGTTTTGAAGTTATTGTATTTTCGAAATTTTAATCTGAAATCATTCAATTTCGAGATTATTTAATTCAAAATAAAATTTTTCAATTTTAAACGCTTTTAATTAGAAATAGTTCAAATCTGAAAATATTCCATTTATAACATTTTGAAATGGTCGCATTTTCGAAATTTAAATTTAAATTAATTAAATTTTAGAATTCTTCTATTCAAACAAAAACTGTTTAATTTTCAACAATTTAAATTAGAAATAATACAATCTCAATTCCTTTGAATTTTAAATTATCTAATTTTCAAAATTCAAATCTGAAAATATTCCATTGTTAACGTTTTGAAATTATTGTATTTTCGGAATTTTAATCTGAAATCATTCAATT
>CAKNYM010047496.1:9603-26498 GCA_932195095.1 Andricus curvator | reverse complement strand
TTTGAAATTATTGTATTTTCGGAATTTTAATCTGAAATCATTCAATTACGAGATTATTCAATTTAAAAAAAAACTGTTTCATTTTGAACGCTTTTAATTCGAAATAATAAAATTTCAATTCCTTCGAATTTTAAATGATCGAATTTTCAAAATTCAAATCTGAAAATAGTCCAATTTTATACAATTTGAATTCAAAATAATTCAAATCTGCAAAATTTTCCATTTTTAACATTTTGAAATGGTCGCATTTTCGAAATTTAAATTAATTCAGTTTTCAATTCAAACAAAAACTGTTTAATTTTCAACAATTTAAATTATAAATAATACAAATTTCAATTCCTTTGAATTTTAAATTATCCAATTTTCAAAATTCCAATCTGAAAATATTCCATTTTTAAAGTTTTGAAATGGGTTTATTTTCAAAGTTTTAATCTGAAATCATTCAATTTTGAGATTAGTCAATTTAAAAAGCTGTTCAATTTTGAACGCTTTTTATTAGAAATAATTGAAATCTGAAAATATTCCATTTTTAACATTTGGGAATGGTCGCATTTTTGAAATTTTAATCTACAATCATTCAATTGCAAGGTTCTTCAGTTGAAACTAAAATTGTTCAGTTTTCAACGATTTTAATTAGAAATATAGAATTTCAATTCCTTTGAATTATAAATGATCGAATTTTCAAAATGTAAATGGGAAAATATTCAATAATGAACGTTTCGAAATTGGGGTATTTTCACAATTTTATCATTATTTATTTATTTTCCGATATTTTATCCTTAAACTTGCCATTTTTATCTCTATGTCACCTTCATGTCTGTTTACGAGCGGACGAATCAGAGTAGGCCAAGTTGACCTAAAATTAAATTGAAATAAAATTGTTAAATTTCAAACAATTTGAATTGGAAATAATCAAAGCTAAATTCCTTTGAATTTTAAATGATCCACTTTTCAAATTTCAAATCTGATAATATTCCATTTTTAATGTTTTGAAATGGATCTATTTTCAAAATTTTAATCTGAGGCCATTCAATTACGAGATTATTCAATTTAAAAAAAATTGTTTTATTTTTAACGCTTTTAATTCGAAACAATAAAATTACAATTCCTTCCAATTTTAAATGATCGAATTTCCAAAATTCAAATCTGAAAATAGTCCAATTTTGTACAATTTGAATTCAAAATAATTCAAATCTGCAAAATTTTCCATTTTGAAATGGTCGCATTTTCGAAATTTAAATGAATTCAGTTTTCAATTCAAACAAAAACGGTTTAATTTTCAACAATTTAAATAAGAAATAATACAATTTCAATTCCTTTGAATTTTAAATTATCCAATTTTCAAAATTCAAATCTGAAAATATTCCATTTTTAACGTTTTGAAATGGGTTTATTTTCAAAATTTTAATCTGAAATCATTCAATTTTGAGATTATTCAATTATTATTTATTTATTTTCCAATATTTTATCCTTAAACTTGCCCTTTTTATCTCTGTGTCACCGTCATGTTTATTTACGAGCGGACGAATCAAAGTAGGCCAAGTTGACTGATTCAAACATCACACTTTTTCAATCGTTTCCTTAATTCCTTTTTTATACATTTTTGGAATTCTTATTTAATTAGTTGTAATTAGTTAATTTTAGGCTTTTGGGAAAAAATTAGTTGGTAAACAATTTCCGTGTGTGAATTATTGGTTTTTAAGACTACTAGAAAACATACGTTATTTATGTTTTTAGTTTATTTATTTTTAAGTTTATATGTATAAATATAATTTTGATAAGATTCTTGAGAAAATTCATCAAGATTGTTGATAATTTCAGATATTTCAAATCAAAATTTCAGCAAAAATGTTAATCTTCAACCAAGTAGTTGAATTTTGAATCAGAAATTGTGAATTTTCGAAATTTGAATCTAAATTCATTCAATTTCAAAATTCTTTAATTCAAACACAAATTGTTCCATTTTGAATGATTTTAACTAAAAATAATACAGTTTATATTTCTAAGAATTTTGAATTATCCAATTTTCAAAATTTAAGACATTTTCGAAATTTCAATTCAAATTAATTCATTTTCAAGATTCTTTAATTCAAACAAGAACTGTTCAATTATCAACAATTTAAATTAGAAATAATACAATTTCGATTCCCTTGCATTTTAAATCATCCAAATTGCAAAATTCAAATCTGAAAATATTCCAATTTCGAAACGTTAAAAATTGAATATTTTTAGATTTGATTTTTGAAAATTGGATCATTTAAAATTCAACGGAATTGATTTTGTATCATTTTGAATTTAAATTGTTGAAAATTGAAGAGTTTATTTTAATTGAATGATTTCAGATTAAAATTTCGAAAAAGCGACAATTTCAAAATTAAAAAAATGGAATATTTTCAGATTTTAATTATTTCTAATCAAAAGGGTTCAAAATTGATCATTTAAAAAAATTTAATAATCTCGAAATTGAATGATTGTAGATTACAATTTAGAAAGTAGACCCATTTAAAAACCTTAAAAATTGAATATTTCCATATTCTTGATTTTAAAATTCGATCTAAAATTCAAAGGAATTTAAATTATATTATTTCTAATTCAAATGGTTGAAAAATTAACCGTTTTGGTTTCAATTGAAGAATATTAAAATTGAATGAATTTAGATGGAAATTTCAAAAATACAAGAATTTAAAAACGTTAAAAATATTGAATATTTTCAGATTTAATGCTTGAAAATTGGATACTTTAAAATTCATAAAAATTGAAATTGTATGATTTCTAATTTAAAGCGTTCCAAATTGAACCATTTTAGTTTAAATTGAAAAATCTTGAAATTCAATTGCAAATTCAAAAAGATTGTAGAAAATTTCAAATATTTCCAATCAAAATTTGAACAAAGGTATTAATCTTCAAAAAAATAGTTGCATTTTATACCAAGCAGATTTTCTACCAAAAAAAGACGAATTTTCAACTAAAATTATTAATCTTCAAACAACAAAAAAAGTTTTGAACAAAATAGTTCCACTTTTAACCAAGTAGTTGAATTTTGAACCGAACGAGGTGAATTCGCATAAAAAATGTAATATGTAGTTGGTATTTCAATCCAAAAAGATTGTTATTCAACCCAAAAACTGTTTTTTAAGCAAATTAGTTCAACTTTTAACCTAACAGTTGAATTTTCAACCAAAAAAAGGTGAATTCTCAAGAAATAATAAAATTTCATTTCCTTTGCATTTGAAATGATCCAATTTTCTAAATTCTAATCTGAAAATATTCAATTTTTAACAATTTGAAATTGGTATATTTTCGACATTTTAATCCGAAATCATTCGATTTGGAGATTATTGAATTAAAAAAAATTGTTCAATTTTGAACTCTTTTAATTAGAAATAATTCGTATCTGAAAATATTCCATTTTTAACGTTTTAAATTTGTCCTATGTTCGAAATTTTAATCTAAATACATTTAATTTCAAGACTTCAGTTCAAAGTAAAATTGTTCAATTTTGAACGCTTTGAATTATAAGTGATAGATTTTCAATTCCTTTGAATTCTAAATGATCAGTTACATTCAGATTTTTAGGTAAAAAATTAGCTGGTATAAAATTTCCTAGTGTGAATCATTTTTAAATATAATTTTGTAAACGAACAGGAAAGACCTTATCAGTTCTAACAAAAAGATTATTTTTAAGACTAAGATAAGTTTTGCGTATACTATATACATATGTACATAACAAAGTATGGAAGAGACTTTTTATGTGGCAAATAATCTGGCATGACTATTTTATTCATGCAAGCATTGACGAAAATATTGAGATAAATATTATAGTCTTCCGATTTTGCAGTATAGAGTTTAGTTTGTTCGATATTTTTAGTCTAGAAAAATAAATTTAAATATTTTTATAATATTTAATTGTTGTTTATTTTTTCAGCAATTGGACTTGGTTTCTCCGTTCCAACTCTACTTCAACCCAATTTTAATAATCAAGCGATATCAGGTACGTTTAATTAGCAGGCCTGGAACTGATCTCTTTACTTTTTCTTACAAAATATCGACGCCTCCATTCAATATGAGTCTATGTGCTGACAGCGCCGTGTATGAGACTATGCGTTGTGTATAAGCATAGGGTATAGTCTCATACAGAGCGCTGTTAGCACATAGACTCATATTGAATGGAGGCGTCGATATGAAATATTTATATGAATATGAATATAAAATGTGAATTCTCAACAAATTACGTAAAATTTTCACAAATAGTTGAAACTTCTACACATTGTTGAGTTTTTAAGCCAAAGACGAATTATTTAAAAGAACATTTGAATTTGCAGCCTGAAAATACTAATTTTTATCAAACAATGTAATAATTGATATTTAAACCAACAAAGATTTTAATTTGTAATAAAAAACAGTTTAATATAACCACAAAACACGAATTTTCATCAAAATACTTGAATCCACAACCAAAACAGATTAAGTTTCAACCATACAGTTGCATTTTTAACCAAAAAATGTATTTTCCGTAAAAAAAGACGAATTAATAATAATAATAATAATAATAATTCGTTATAATAATAATTTTTATATTAACAAAATACATGTATTTTCTACCAAATAGTTTACATTTTAAGCCAAGAGGAATAATTTTCTACAAAAAGGACGATTTTATAAGAGAATACATGGATTTCCAACCAAATAGTTGAATTTTCAACTAAAAAATATCAATTTCCAACCAAAAATGGAATAGTTAAATTTTCAATTAAAATAAATTTTTAATAAAAAGAAAATTAATTTTCTACAAGACTATTGAATTTTCAAGTCAAAGAAACGAATTTTCTACAAAACAGTAGAATTTTCGACCTGGACACACTAATTTTTAACAAAAAATGTAATAGTTGATTTTTAAACAAAAAATTTCATTTTAAATTAAAAACAGTTGAATGTAACCAAAAAAGACAAATTTTGAATAAAATACTTGAATCCTCAACTAAAACAGATTAATTTTCAAACGTACAGTTGTATTTTTAACCATAAAAATTGATTTTCTACCAAAAAATACGAATTATTAACAAAGTACATCTATTTTTTACCCAATTGTTAAATTGTTAACGAAGAGGATTAATTTTCTATCAGAAAATACGATTTTTTCAAGAAAATATATGAATTTTCTGCCAAAGAGTTTAATTTTTAACTAAAAAAGATAAATTTTCCACTGAAAATCGAATAGTTACATTTTCTGTTAAGAAAATTAATTTTCAATAACAATAAAACAACAAAATACTTGAATCCTCAACTAAAACAGATTAATTTTTAACCGTACAGTTGCATTTTGTAACATGCAAATTTATTTTTTACCAAAAAATACGAATTGTTAACAAAGTACATATATTTTCTACCCAGTTGTTGAATTTTAAACCAAGAGGATTCATTTTCTATCAAATATACAATTTTTTTAAAAAGTACATGAATTTTCAACTAAAAGAGATCAATTTTGAACAAAAAAATCGAATTGTTAAATTTTCAGTTAAGAAAATTAATCTTCGATAAAAAAAATTAATTTTTTTACCAGAAAAGACGAATTTTCAACAAAATACATCGATTTTTAACCATATAGTTGAATTTTCTACCGAAAAAGACGGATATTCAACAAATTACATAAATTTTCAAATAATATTTTGAACAATGGATGGGATATTAGTACAAATTTTCTTTTATTAATTTATAGTTTATATTTTTTGCGTTTATAAAACATTTTAAAATGAATAGTTTAATTTTTAAACTAAAAAAGGTCAATTTTCACAAAAAAAATGGTGTGGTTAAATTTCTGTTAAGGAGAATTAATTTTCAATAAAAAAAACGAATTTTCTATAAAACTATTTAATTTTGGACCAAGTAGTTGAATTTTATATGAAATTGTGGAATTTTGAAGCCAGAAAGACGAATTTTTTATAAAACAGTTGAATTTTCAACCCCAGAATATGAATTCTCATCAAAAAAGTTAACTTACGTCGAATCAGTTGCATTTTCGACAAAGTAGTTACATTTTCAGTTTAAATAAATAATTTTTAACCCCAAAAAAATAAATTTCAACTTAAATTATGAATCTTCAAGTAAAAAAATGATCTTTTAAGAAAGTAGTTCAACTTTCAACCAAAGGGTTCAATTTGCAATCTAAAAAGATGAATTTTCATCGAAAAATGTTGATATTTCAACAATAAAAAATGTAATCGAACATACAAAACAGTTTGGATATAACGAATTTTTTTACCCGAGAATATGATTTCTCAGCAAAAAAGTTAATTTACAACCAATAAGTTAAATTTTTAACAAAATAGTTAAGTTTTCAGTATAAAAAAATAATTATTGAGAAAAAAAACGAATTTTCTACTAAAATTATGAATCTTCAACAAAAAAAAAAAAAACGTTTAAAAAAGTAGTTCAAGTTTCAACTAAGGAGTTCGATTTAACCAACAAAGACGAAATATCAACAAAAAAGAATAGAGTCCTCAACTAAAACAGATTAATTATGCATTTTTAAATATGTATATTTTTTATATTGTAAAATAAGAACCCAGGACGTGAACACGAATTGTTTATTTAACGAATTTTCTGTTTCCACGGGATTTTTTATATAGCCGTGAATGGAGTTTCAACGACTCAAGTATATCCAATTTAAAAAAAAAATTTAATCTTACCCCTATTTTTCCCCTTTTTCGTGAAAAAATTACCCTATTTTTATCTCTTTTTGCACTACGATATCCCTGATATTTTGCCGTATTTATATGAAATAATTTTTTTTTTATTTCAGCTATGGCGATTAATTACGACATTCCTGTTTTTCGGAACCGTTGGATTCAATTTTGTTTTCAACATGATATTTACGTACAAATATTGTCGGATGTTAGAAGAAGGTTCTTTCCGTGGAAGAACAGCCGACTTTGTGATGATGTTCATCTTCGGAGGCGTGTGTATGATCGTATCCTTTACAAAAATATTTAAAAATATATTGTAAAAAAGGGTTTAAAATAATTTTTCCCTTACTTTTGCAAAATTTTGAAACAAAAATGGTAACATTAATTGGGAATTATTTATATTTGTATTTTTTTCCCATTGTTTTGTATTTTCTTTGAAATATAAAATATCCTTCAAACTTTTTTCAATATTTATGAAAAATAATAGAGTGGGTCGAAAATCTCGAATTTTTGAAACTAAAAATGAGTAGTTAAACTCTTTTATTCATTTTCAAATTTTATTTAAATATTGTTTCACACTAAAATATTCCATTTTTAACTCATTCACTTTGAAATTTTTTAATCAAGAAAAAGAACAATTGTTTAATTAGTAGCAATATTTAACTGTTAATTTCAAAACCAATAGTTATAAATCAAATGTTCGAAACCTAAGAATATGAAACTAAATTGTCAAAAATAAAAAACCTTGAATCGTTAAAAGTTGAAGAGATATTTAGAAGTTTTGAAAAGATTAAAAATTAATTTAAAACTTGAAGTGATTTCAAATAATTTACAAGCAAATGCAGATTTTTGCAGATTTCGAACAAAAATTCATGAGCTTTTTCAGAACTGTGAAAGTTTTTATAAAAATAAAAAACAATTTTAAGATTCCTAGGAAAATTGAAAATAATTTTTTATTTTGAAAAATTAATTTTAAGAGAATATTTAAGAAGATTTAAAAAGATTACAAAAATTTTCAAAAACAAAACTGGAAGATTTTAAGGCATTTTTAGAATTTTTTTAGTTATCGAAATCTTTTTTTAAGGAAACATTCGAATAATTATAAAAAGATATTTACAATATTGACAAACTTTTTAAAATAATTTAAAATTCATGAAGATTTCAAAAAGTTTTAAATAAATAGCGGATTCTTGAAGATTTTGAAATAAAGTTTGGAAGCTATTTAATGATTTTGAAAGCTTTTAGGATAATAAAAACATTTTCCTGAGAAAATTAAAAATTATTTTTTATTTTGAAAAAAGAATGTTAAGAGAATATTTAAAAAGATTTCAAGATGAAAATAAATTTTCATGTATACCATAAATGACAATTTGATTCATTCTTCAATTTAGAGCATTGAAAATAATAACGTGGATGTATGTTTTTTGAACTGAATCTGTATCTTTAAACTGTACAATTTCTAAATGTTAAAAAATTTTGTTTTGAAATTTAACTGCATTAAATAAAAAATTGTTATTAGTTTCAATTTCATACGTGTAAATTATTTAGCGTATGAACATAACAATTTGGAATAAACAAATTTTTAAACTTCAATATAATTAATTTAATTCAAGTATTTTAATTAATTAAATTAATTTTCTTAAATTTATTAAAATCAATCATTTTAATGGATTTGATTAATTTTACAAGGTAAAAATCCTGATTTTCATATAACGAGGAAATAAAAAAAATTTCTTATCCACTTTACTCCGTTTCTTGGGGACGACTGAAAAATCCCGAAATGATAAAAATCCCGAATTGAAAAATCCCCGAATAATAAAATTTTCGACAGGAAATTGCTGATTTATAAAATATCCAAACTAGAAAATTCCCGTATTTAAACATAAAAAAAATGTTTTTTAATCAATATTATTTATTTATTAAAAAAAATCAAATATTTTTATCAAAGAAATCAATTTTTTGTTTAAAGTTTTTAAAATTAATGTTTCGATTTAAAATAACAATAATTGAAACAGATATATTTTTGGATGAAAATTTTTGATTGAAAATGTGCATAGTATTTAAAAAAATGACAAAAAAACGTTCTCAAACATCGAATTTTTAATTTTTAAAAATAATAATAAAAAGGAACTTTGAGATGAATCAGTGCTGAATTCAATCCTGTAAAGTTTGCTTAGAAAATGTTATTATGTTCGGAGAAAATTTAGGGAGAAATTTTTTATTTTAAATTATAAATTTTTTATAGTTTATTGTTATTTTCAATTCAGATAGTAATTTTAAAAAACTTTGAACATTACAAAAATTGTCTTTGATAAAAATATTTGATTATTGTATTTTTAATAAATAAATAATACTTATTAAAAAACAATTTTTCAATTCTATAAATTCGGTAATTTTCCAATTGGGATATTTTATAATGCGGCAATTTTATTATTCGCTAATTTTCCAATTCGGGAATTTTATTTTTCTGGATTTTTCAGTCCTGCCGTTTCTTGTTTCGAAAATTCGGGGTTTTCGGCCCACTCCAATGAATAAACCTGTGAGTTAGAAGTATTTAAAAAAATTATTATATCTCAAATTGAAAATGTCTTAAGAGCAGCATTTAAAAATTTATATACATAATATCACTAGCTCAATGTTAATAATGTTATTATCTGCAGATCATCAATAAGAATGTTTTCCCATACAAAGAATAGATTTTTGCATTTTTTGTTAATTTATTATTTTTGGGACATGCGTTTACAATCATGTTAGTGTATGTCTGGTCGAGGCGGACGCCCTTCGTGCGAATGAACTTTTTTGGGCTTCTTAATTTCCAAGTAAGTGGCTTTATAAATATTAATAAATTGTATTAAATTTTAATCAATTTCTCTACACCTTCCATCGTTTCCAACCTATTATTTTTAAAATTTAAACTGACTTTAAAAAGTTCAGTTTTTCAGGCGATTATTTGAACCAAAAGACGTATTGATAATAGGCCTCGTAGGCCAAAAAAGGGGAATAAATTCTTGGAAATAAGATTGATGTGGGTACTATATTAAATTCAATTTGAAACGCTTTAAATTCCTAACATTTTTAGTAAAAATATTTCACTTCAAACAAAATAGATGAATTTTTAACCAAATAGTTCAATTTCCAACTAAAAAGATGAATTTTCAATCAAGAAGATTAATTTTCTACCAAGAAAAGCGAATTTTTCAAACAAAAAATATAAATTTTCAGTCATATAGTTGAATTTTCAACTAAAAAAGATTATTTTTTAACCAAAAATCGAATATTCAAATTTTCAGTTAAAAAAATTAATTTTCAACCAAAAGAACAAATTTGCGACAAAATAGTAAAATCCTCAACCGTAACCGATTAATTTTAATAAAAAAGTTTGATTTTCAAACAAAAAAGATGAAATTTGGACCAAAAGAGAGGAATTTTGTAACCAGAAAGACGAGTTTGAAGCTAAAAAAGATCATTTTTATACCAAAATTGGATTAATTACATTTTTAGTTTAATAAAGTTTAATGTTCAACAAAAAACCAAACAAAAAAAGAATTTTCAACACAATAGTTACATTTTCAGCCAAAGAGTTGAATCTTCAACCAAAAAATTAATTTTCAAAAAAGTAATTCAAAATTAAACCAAGTAGTTTAATTTTCAACTAAAAAAGATAAGCTTTAAATCAAAAAATTCATTTTCAACCAAAAAAAGATGGAATTTTCAACAAAGTGCTTACATTTTCAACTAAAGATATGAATTTTCAAACCAAAGAGACGTATTTTCAACTAAAAAAACGTAAGTTTTAAACCAAAAAGATTCATTTTCAACCAAAAAAAGATGGAATTTTCAACAAAGTACTTAAATTTTCAACTAAAGATATGAATTTTCAATCCAAAGAGACGAATTTTCAACTAAAAAAGGTTAGTTGTCTACCACAACTGGAATAGTTAAATTTTCAGCTGCAAAATTTAATTTTCAAGAAAAAAAACACGAATTTTCACCAAAATAGTTACATTTTCAATCAATAAAAGTGAATCTTCAACCAAAAACATTAATTTTTAACAAAGTAGTTTAGATTTCAATCAAATAGATAAAATTTAGAATAAAAAGAGGAATTTTTAATCAAGAAGATGAATTTTCTCCCAAAACAATTCATTTTTTCAACAAAATACATGAGTTTTCAACTATATAGTTGAATTTTCTACTAAAAAATATAAGTTTTAAACTAAAAAGATTCATTTTCAACCAAAAAAGGAATAGTTGAATTTTCAGCTGCAAAAACTGATTTACAAAAAAAAAACGAAGTTTCAACAAAATGGTTATATTTTCAACTAAAGAGATAAATCTTCAACCAAAAACATTAATTATTAACAAAGTAGTTCAGCCTTAAACCAAATAGTTCAATTTTCAACTAAAAAGATTAATTTTCTATAAAAAAGTCATTTTTTGAACAAAATACATTATTTTCAACCATATAGTTGAATTTTCAATTGAAAAAGATTATTCATCAATCTTTAATCGAAAAGTCTAATTTCCAGTTAAATTAAATTAATTTTTAACCAAAAAAAAGAACAAATTTGCAACAAAATAGTAAAATCCTCAAACAAAACCGATTAATTTTAATAACCAAGTTGCATTTTTAAAGAAAAAAGATGAAATTTCGACCAAAAGAGATGGTTCAACTTTAAACCAAATATCAACTATTGCATTTTTTGTTAATAATTCATCTTTTTTTTGTTTAAATAAAACATAATATTGAAGATATTACAATGATTTTATAATCTTTAAATAATATATATTATTTATAAATTAATTTAATTATTTTAAAAATGAAATTATAATGTTTTATCTAAATTAAACAAAAAGATGATTCTTTATATTCATGTAATTGAATTGAAGAGAATCCTAACCCCAATAAAATTGTTAATAGTAACCCAATTAATCTTTTAAATTTATTTAGATTAATGACCAAAAACTTGGTTAAAAGCTGAACAATTTAAAAAAAATTATTTTCAATGTATAAAGTTTCCAAAATTATTTTTTCAATTTAAAATAACAATAATTGAAAAAAATTTCATCCAGAAATATATTTGTTCAATTATTATTTAAAATTCAAACAATAATTCTAGAAACTTTAAACATTAAAAATAATTTTTTTTGAATAAAAATGTTTGATTATTGTATCTTTAATAAATAAATTATATTCATAAAATTTTTCTAATGGTTTAAATTCGGGAATTTAATAATTCGGCAATTTTCTGTCGGGAATTTTATTATTCGGCAATTTTCCAATTCGGTAATATTATAAAAGGTTCGAATTGAAAAATGCCCTAATAATAAAATTCCCGAATAATAAAATTTCCGAATAATAAAATTCCGGAATTGAAAAATTCTCGAATAATAAAATTCCCAAATAATAAAATTTCCGAATTGGAAAATTCCGGAATTTAAACAATTAAATTCTTTAAATAAATATTATTTATTTATTAAAAATACAATAATCAAATATTTTAATTAAAAAAAATATATTTTTAATGTTTAACATTTCTAAAATTATTGTTTAAATTTAAAATAACAATAATTGCAAGGAATTTCTATCCAGAAATATATTTTTCTCAATTATTGTTTTAAATTAAAAGAATAAGTTCAGAAACTTTGAACATTAAAAATAATTTTTATATTAAAAATATTTGATTATTATATTTTTAATAAATAAATCATATTTATAAAAAAAAATCATTGTTTAAATTCGGGGATTTTCTAGTTCGGATATTTTATAATTTGGCAATTTTTGTCGGGAATTTTATTATTCGGGAAATTTTATTATTCAGGAATTTTCCAATTTGGTAATTTTACAGTGTCAAGAATTTTGTTGCTCGTGATTTCTCAGGCATCCCAAAATAAAAATGAGGTAAATGGGCAATTAGGATAAATAAGAATGATACCAAATTGCTCTTCGGTCAAATGATTGTAGGTAAAATAAATATAAGGGAAAATATAATTTGGGTAATATTCATGCGCCTCAATTTGAATGGATGTGAAGTGTGAAATGCAAAATAATTCCTGATTTTCTTTCCTTCCGCAGGCTCCTTATTTACCCTGGGTGCTTCTGGGATTCTCGGTCCTACTGGGTAATGCCATCTGGGTGGATCTTATTGGTATAGCAGTAGGACACATATACTATTTTACCGAGGATGTATTTCCCCGGCTGCGAGGAGGATTCCGCATTCTTAAGACTCCACAAATACTGTAAGTTTAGATCAACAATAGTTGAAACTCAATTATGCAATCAAATATCTGAATTAAGGGGATGGATCATACACTCAACCCATTTTCAAGTATAAGAAATCTTCATAATCAAAGCGTCTATGTATTACGTTAACTATTTTGTTGAAAATTAATTTTTGTTTTTGTTTGATAATTTATTTTCTTTTAAACTAAAAATGTAACTGTTTCATTTTTGGTTGAAAATTGATATGTTTAATTGAAAATTGATTTTTTGTAGTTGAAAATTAATTTTTTTTAAAGATTCATCGTTTTGGTTAAATATTTATCTGTTTGATTGAAAATTTAACTACATTGTTGAAAATTCGTTTTTTTTTTAGTTGAGAATTTTAATTTTTTTTAAACTAAAAATGTAACTTACATTTTTTGTTGAAAATTGCTATTTTTAGTTGAAAATTAATTTTTTAAAAGATTCATCGTTTTGGTTAAAAATTTATCTCTTTGGTTGAAAATTCGTTTTTTTGTTGTTGAGAATTAGTTTTCTTCAGCTAAAAATGTAACTATTCAATTTTGGTTAAAAATTGATATTTTTAATTGAAAAATGATTTTCTGTAGTTGAAAATCAATTTTTCTAAAAAGATTCATCGTTTCTGTTTCGTCTTTTTGGTTGAAAATTCGTTTTATTTTTGGTTGAGAATTAATTTTGTTTAACTAAAATTGTAACTATTCAATGTTTGGTTGAAAATTGATCTTTTGTAGTTGAAAATTAAATTTTTGAAAAGATTAATCGTTTTGCACCTTTGTCTTTTTGGTTTAAAAATTCATCTCTTCTGCAGAAATTTACTTTTTTTTGTGTAAAAATATAACATTACATTAATTTTATTTGAAAGAATTTATTTCCCTATTATTTGCCTATTTTATTGAAAAATCACCCTATTTCTTTCACCCTATTAATTTTTCAACCAAATAGTTTAATTTTCCACGAAGTTGATTAATTTCCTATTAAAAAGACGAATTTCCAACAGATTACATAAGTTTTCAACTAAATAGTTTGAAAAATGGACGTGATGTTAGTCCAAATTTTATTTGATTAATTTTTAGTTTATATTTTTTTCGTTTCTAAAAATTGTTAACTGAGTAGTTGAATTTTTAAACTGAAAAAGATCAATTTTTAACTAAAAGTGGAGCAGTTTCATTTTCATTTAAGAGAATTAATTTTCGATAAAAAAAACTATTTTTATATAAAACAGTTTAATTTTGTGCCAAATAGTGGAATTTTGTTCCAAATTGTTGAATTTTCAAGCCAAAAAAACGAATTTTCTACAAAACATTTGAATCTTCATTACAAAAGTTATTTTTCAACAAAATAGTTAAATTTTAATTCAAAAAACTTAATTTTTAACAAAAAAACAACTTATTTTTAACTAAAATCATGAATCTTTAACCAATAAAATTATCTTCCAAGAAAGTAGTTCAACTTTGAAGCAAGGAATTGAATTTTCAACTTAAAAAGATGAATTTCACCGAAAATTGTAATAGGTGATATTTAAAAAAAAAAGAGAATTTAATTAAAAATAAAAAACAGTTAGATATAATGAAAAAAGATCAATTTTCAACAAAAGTGTTGAATCCTCGGACAAAAGAGATGAATTTCCAACAAAACAATTGCATTTTTAACCAAAAAAGATGAATTTTCAACCAACAAGAATAATATTCTACCAAAAAAAAAAAAAAAAACGAAATTTGAACAAAATACATCAATTTTTAATCAAATATTTGAATTTTCAACTAGAAAGGATCAATTTTTAATTAAAAATATAAAGTTTTAATCAAAAATGGAATAGTTTCATTTTCACTTAAAATAAGTGTTAAAATAATATCTAAGAATTCATTCCCGAACAAAATAAAACATGATGTTAATTTTTAATACTTTTAAAACATTAGGTTTGAAAGCTGGAAATTTTTCTTAAAAAATAAAGTTAATTTTTCATTGCTTACTTCTTAATTTCGGACTATACGCTTTCAAATTCGGACGACACATAAGTATAATACATAAAAATTTTATGACACTATTTTTTCAAATTTGTGACAAAATTCACACTATTTTTGATCTCTGAAGTGAGTCCAAGGCGGCAGAGGGCAACATAATCGGGGTTTTTGGGGCTCGACTTTCGAGAATTTGGTGAATTAACTGTAATTGAATATGCACTGATGCGATCCATTCCCCTGAATCGTAATTTATTTTTTTGATTGTATTATTTTATATAAATCACAGAAAGACTCTTTTCGACGCGCACAACGACGATCCTGATTACACGCCTCTACCGGAAGATAGGCCAGGTGGCTTCAATTGGGGACGAGCGGCCAATGTGCAGTAATTACCATACAACTTTCCAAATCCCAATAATTTCTGGCGTGTTTGGTAAATATTTATTTCTCCGCATCATTCGGAATGAAAACGTACATTGCGTTTATATCAGAAGGGACGAGATAGCTCTCTTCAAAAATGTCTAGCAGTGGGTGGTGGTACTGCTAATTTGAATTACAATGCCAACTTTTGTGCCATGCGCGTGTATTCCACCTCTTAAGGGCAACTGCCATCTCACGTTATCAATTATTTTGAAAGAACTTATAAACTAATAAGTCGACTGGATTTTCTATAACAAAGAGACTATACAAAATAGACTCCTTCTGTGCCAGAGAGACTCTATATGTCAGTGAGTCTCTGTCTGTCTATGCCAAAGTCTCTTTCTATCCCAGATGGACTCTTTCTATGCGAGGGAGACTCTATCACAAAAAGACTATTGCTATCCCAGAGAGACTCTTTCTATGCCAGAGAGACTGTTTGTATGCCAGTGACTCTTTCTATCTTAGATAGACTCTTTCTATCTTAGATAGATTCTTTCTATGCCAGAGAGACTCTTTCTTAGATATAATATTTTTGTGCCCGAGAGACTCTTTCTATGCCAGAGAGACTGTTTCTATGACAGAGACTCTTTCTATCTTAGATAGACTCTCTCTATGCCAGAGAAACTGTTTCTATGACAGAGAGACACTTTCTATCTTAGATAGACTCTCTCTATGTCAGAGAAACTGTTTCTATGACAGAGAGACTCTTTCTATCTTAGATAGAATCTTTTTATGCCAGAGAGACTCTTTCTATCTTAGATAGAATCTTTTTATGCCAGAGAGACTCTTTCTATGCCGGAGAGACTGTTTCTATGACAGAGACTCTTTCTATATTATATAGACTCTTTCTATGCCAGAGAGACTCTTTGTATGCCAGAGAGACTGTTTATATGACAGAGTGACTCTTTCTATCTTAGATACAATCTTCTTATACCAGAGAGACTCTTTCTATGCCAGAGAGACTGTTTCTATGCCAGAGAGACTATTTATATGCCAGAGAGTTTCTTTCTATGCCAGAGAGACTGTTTCAATGCCAGAGACTCTTTCTATCTTAGATAGACTTTTTCTATGCCAGAGAGACTCTTTCTTAGATAGAATCTTTTTATGCCAGAGAGACTCTTTCTATGCCAGAGAGACTGTTTCTATGACAGAGGCTCTTTCTGTCTTAGATGGACTCTTTCTATGCTAGAGAGACTCTTTCCATGTCAGAGAGACTGTTTCTATGGCAGAGAGACTCTTTCTATGAAAGAGACTCGTTCTATCTTAGATAGACTCTTTCTATGCCAGAGAGACTCTTTCTTTGCCAGAGAGACTTTTTGCCAGAGAGACTGTTTCTATGCTAGAGAGACTCTTTCTATGTCAGAGAGACTATTTCTATGACAGAGAGACTGTTTCTATGCTTCAGAGACTACTTCTATGCCAGAGAGACTTTTCCCATCCCTGAGAGACAATTTCTATCCCAGAGAGACTCTTTCTATCACAGATAGGCTATTTTTTCCCCAAAAAGACTCTTTCTATCCCAGATAGACTCTTTCTATTACAGAGAATGCCAGAGATTCTTTTTATGCCAGAGAGACTCTTTCTATC
>CAKNYM010047495.1:112422-127413 GCA_932195095.1 Andricus curvator | reverse complement strand
TTTTCAAAATAAGTTTTTAATTTCCCATGTAAATATAATTTAATGTAGAGTTTTCAAATTGAATTTTGCTGCAGCTATGCATTTTCATTTTTTTTTTCTGAGGCATTTTTCTTGCATAGGTATTTGTCAAAGTTTAATTAATGAAAAATAAAAAATAAATTACCAGAAAAATGTTGCAAAATGGGGGTGTGAAATACGAAAGAGCTGTAAAACATGAAATTAATTTTTTTCTTACAATATTAATTCGAGTACATATTGATTCATAGAAGTCTAGAGCCAAGTGCTGGATTTAAACGCATTGCCGATTTTCAATATAGGCTTACAAACATAACATTGTAAATGTAAAGTTAACCTCGAATTAAATAAAAAACTTTAGGACTAGTATCCTAACACTCTTGTGCCTTTAACCACTCTTAAAATACAATGCAATATTCTACCGTTATATTATTTTTCACCATCATAAACATTCATAAACTTTCACGATGTTCCAACACTTGACTCTTCTCCTAACCCAACTTTTGTGTTTACGAAGTAGGATTTCGGACATTTCGAATTTCCAGTCGGCTGTCATGGTGTGTCGCACTGTTTTATCTCGTGAGCAGCTTAGTCACGTGACTAGACTGGACTCGACTTACGACCTTACGGAAAATGCAAGTAGGCCGTTCTTGCACCCAACCGCTCAATTTTTTTTAATTCCAATTTTGAATTGCGCGCCAACTGCGGCCAACCAGTGCGCGGCCCGAACGCAAGCGCAGGAACAAAAGCCGCCAACATTGGCATCACTGTCCACGACTCGTCCTCACACCTGCTTCAGGACGAGATTGTACCTTTATGTGCTTTGAGAATTGAATGAGCATTTATGAGCATTTTGAATTAGGATTTAAAAAATCGTATTTTCTACTTTTATCAATAATAATTACCTTATTTAAATTTCGCGGGAAAACGCATCGATTCAAATTGGAATTGCTGCTAAATTTAAATGATAAAAGAAGTCAAAGTAATAGAAAACATATTTTTCGCATTAAACAGTGCCTTATTCAGGGTTGCTACAATATGCCAATTTCTAAATTCTTCTAAGTATAAAACCAACCATACACCTAGAAGATTAATAATATTAATGTAAAATAAATTTTTTTTCTAAATATATTTAAAACACTTTTTAGTTGTGTTTTCAAGTCAAAAAGATAAATTTTCAACCAAAGAAATTAATTTTTAACTAAAATGATGAATCGTCAACAAAAAATATGAATGTTTAACCAAATAGTTAGTTGAAGATTAATTTTCTACCAAAAAATGGTTCATATTCAACAAAGTTTATGAATTTTCATCTAAAAAACATCAATTTTTCACCAAGATTAGAATAGTTGAAATGTCAGAAAAATAAATGTCCAACCAACAAAAAACAGAATTTTCACAAAAAAATATTTTTTCTTTCATAACATAAAAAAAAAGGTTTTTTAACAAAATAATTCAATTTTAAACTAAAAAAGCTAAATTTACAAACAAAAAATATAATATTTCAATTTGCAGTTATAAAAGTAAATGAAAAAACGAGTTTTCAGCCAAATTTATTAATTTTTAAACAAAAAATATAAATTTTTAAGCGGAAATAGAATAGTTATATCTTCAGATAAAAAAAAAAATTTCAACTAAAAAGAAACGAATTGTCAATCAAAGAAATTATCTTTTAATCACTATGATGAATTTTTAACCAAAAATATGAAATTTCGTTCAAATAGTGGATTTTTCAATCCGGAAGATGAATTTTCTGTCAACAAAAAAAACGAATTTTCAACTAAACAGTTTTTTTTTCAATGAAAGAAAGTAATTCTTAACAAAAACTAGAATAGTTCAATTTACTACTAAACAGATAATTTTGTAACGAAAAAGATTACATTTCTATCAAAAAAAGTAAATTTTCCACAAAAAATGTAATGTGAATTTTCAAATAAAAAAAATTTAATTTTCAACCAAATGCATGCATTTCAAAGTAAAAAGATAAATTTTCTACCAAAAATAAATTAGGATAATTTTCAGTCAGTAAAATAAATTTCCAAACAAAAAGCCAACGAATTTTCAACCAAAGAAATTAATTTTTAACCAAAAAGATGAAATTTCAACTAATGAGAGTACTCTTTTACAAAAAAAAGACGGATTTTCAACAAATAATTAAATTTTCATCGAAACAAATAAATTTTCAAGTAAAAATAGAATAGTTAAATTTTCAGTAAAAAAAAATTAATTTTCAATAAAATTAAAGTAAATTTTCAACCAAGAAGGTTAAATTTTTATCAGAAAAGATAAATTTTCGACAAAAAAGGGAAGTTATATTTCCAGTTTAAAAGATGAATTCTAAATAAGAAAAATCTCATTTTCAACCAAAAAGATCAATTTTCAACCAATAAGATGAATTTTAAACCAAATATTTCAATTTTAAAAGGACTTTCGAACCAAAAGGATGAATTAGTTACCAAGAAGATTAAATATTCTCCCAATAAATTCGAATTTTCAATAAAATACAGGAATTTCAAACCAGAGATTTGAATTTTGTACTAAAAAAGATAAATTTTGAACCAAACATGTACGAGTTAAATTTTCAGTTAAAACAATTAATTATCATCTAGAAAACATTATTATCAACAAAAGAATTAAATTTTGAACAAAAGAAGGAAGTTTCAACTAAAATGATAAAACATCAAACCAAATTAATTAATTTTTAACAAAGTAATTCCACTTCCAAGTAAGTTGTTGAATTTTGTACCAAAAAAGATGAATTCTCAACAAAAAACGTGATATATTTAAACCACAAAAAGGATTTTAATTTTATACCAACAAAGTCGTATAAATCCCCAACCAAAACAGATTAATTTTCCACCAAATATTTGCGACTTTCAACCTTAATAATAAAATTAATTTCAACTTCAATTTATTGAAAATTCTCTAACTCTGTCTGGTTTTTCCTCACATATCCTGACTTTCTGGAATTACCTGACCTGTAGCAACTCTGTAATTTAAATAAATTATATGTTTATTTCACTCTAGAATGTTTTTGTAAAAATATAGTCTTTTCCTACCCGGGACAATATTTTTCCCCGGGGAAACCCTATATCCATGAAGTAATTGTGCAGATGACAATTCCGCCCTGGGTACCTGCGAACGGTTCCCCCACTACACGGCTTCCCCTCACTCAGCCGAACTGCTGCCGTCGATCCTCGACAGCGGGAGTCCTTTGTACCTAATGAGGACTAAAATGCGGAAGATAACATTTTTTCAATTTAGCACTTGGTAATTTATAAATATAATATTCAAAACCTGCGAATTATAAGGATTCTAATGATATGTTATTTTACTTGAAAAGTTAAAAATTAAAGAATAAATGTTCAAATTATGAGAAATTTTATGGAAAATTTTTCAGAATATTTCACTCAAATCCACTGCAATAGCTTTAATTTATTGGTGCAATATTTTACTTAATTTGGGAAATTCCGGAAGCTATTTGGTCACTTTTGAAACCTTATTAACTAACATCAAAAGTTTGATTTATTTCTCAAACAATCGTATTTCTCAAAATTATTCTTAAATAATTTTTAACTCCCAGTCCAAATGTGTGAATAGTGTCATTCCTACAGCTTCATTTGGAAACTCATTAACAAACATTATAAATGTTTTTCAATGCTTAACCAATTCATTTATGAAAGTTAATTGAAAATACTAATTTAACACATGAAAAGCAGAATATAAATAAGGATTTTCGTGGAGTAAATCTCAAGAGTGTCTTTTTCAAATCTAACTTTAGAAATTTTCAACAGGGACCAAAACAGAAGATTTGCATTTGCTCGAGTGTAAAAAAAAAAATTTAACTGAATTCGGCAAATTTTGGAAATAATTATTCTTCCCTTCAAAAATAATGTTTGATATTACCGTCTCCAGACGTTTGACTACAGGAACTTCTATTTTCCCTTTATTAACTTAAGCCTCAACCAAAACAGACTAATTTTCAACCAAAAAAAAAAGGAATTTTCAAAAAAAGAGTTGAATTTGTAACCAAGAAAGATTTTTCCGTCAATGAAGAAGAAAAAAATGTCAGCCAAAATGTTGAATTTTTAATCCAAAAAGACGATCTTCCTGCAGAACAGTTTAGCTTTGAACCCAAAGATATGAATTTCTAATAAAGAAGTTTAATTTTCAACACAAAAATATGAATTTTCTCCAAAAATAATTGAATTTTCAACTGAAAAAGATAAATTATCTAGCAAAAATGGAATACTTACATTTTACAGTTCGAAAATTCATTTTTAACTAAATAAAAACGAATTTTTAACAGAACAGTATAACTTTCAACCAAATAAATGAATTTTTTACTAAATTAATGAGTCTTCAATCACAAAAATGTTTTTTTAACAAACAAAAATTTGTTTAACCAAACAGTCGAATTTTCAATCGAAAATATTAATTTTCTAGTCAAAAATATTAATTTTTAACAAAATACATGAATTTTCACAAAAACATAAAAATTAAGGAATTTTCAAATAAAGAAATGAATTTTCAACCAAACATTAAATAGTTGAATTTTCGGTAAAAAAAAAATAATTTTCAACCAAAAAAAAACGTAATTTTCATTAAAAACTGAAGAAATATTTAATCAATTAATAATTTGGAAAAAATTCGAGTAAGTTTAAGATATATTTAGAAGTTTTGAAAAGATTCCAAAATAATTTGAAACTTGAAAAGATTTGAAAACATTTCAAACAAAACGTAGATTTTTGAATATTCTGAACACAATATTTAGAAGTTTTCTTAGCATTTTGAAAGGTTTCAAAATAACACCATTTTTTTATCAAATTTCCTGGGAAAACTAAAAATGATTTTTTTTTTAACAATTAAATTAAAAAATATTTTCAAAAATGTACGAAATTTTATAAATAGAATCTGGAAGATTTTGAAGCAACTTTTTTAGTTTTGCCAGGTTTTAACGAAATTATAGGAAAAATTCGACTTCCAAGATAATAAAAAAATTTGAATTAGATTCATGAACAATTTTTCAATGATTTTTTTCAAAAAAATTTTAAGAGAATATTTAAAAAGATTTTAGAACAAATTTTGATGTGTAAATTAATCCAACTCTTTTTTTGGAAAATTCCTTTTTTTTTGTTTGAAAATGAGTCTGTTTTGGTTGAGGCTTAAGTTGATAAAAAGAAAACAGAAGTGCCAGTAGTAAAACGTCTAGAGCCGGTAATATCAAACATATTATTTTTGAAAAGAATAATAATTATTTTTAAAATTTGCCGAATTCAGTTTAAAAAAATTTTTTAAGTTAGATTTGAAAAATGACACCTTTGAGGTTGACCCCACGAAAATCCTCTATATTCTGCTTTTTATGTGTTAAAATAGTATTTTTTTTTAAAACTGTCCTGAACAAATCGGTGAAGCAGGAAAAAAATCATGAGGTTTGTCATAAATGACTGTGAGTACAAAATTTAAGGATAATTTTGAGAAATGCGATTATTTGAGAGATAAACCAAATTTATCATGTTAGTTAATAAGTTTTCAAATGTGGCCAAATTTTAGCTTCCGGAATTTCCCAAATTAAGTAAAATGTTGCACCAATAAATTAAAGCTACTGCAGTGGATTTGAGTAAAATATACTGAAAAATTTTCCATAAAATTTCACATAAACTTAAACAATTATTCTTTGATTTTCAACTGTTTAGGTCAAATAACATATCGTTGGAATCGTTATGTATAATTCGCAGATTTCGAATATTATATTTATAAATTACCAAGTACTAAATTTAAAAAATGTTATTTTCCGCATTTTAATCCTCATTAGGTACAAAGGACTCCCGCTGACCAAGATCGACGGCAGCAGTTCGGCTGAGTGAGGGAAAGCCGTGTAGTGGGGGAACCGTTCGCTCATAGATGTTTAATTTTCATTATTCACCTCTGACGTCACTTTTCAGTCCCTAGCATGTGTCATAAAAAATATAATATTTGAAATCTGCGAATTATAACGATTCCAAAGATATTTTATTTGCCTTGAAAAGTTGAAAATTAAGAATAAATGTTCAAATCATGAAAAAATTTTATAAACAATTTTTCAGAATATTTCACTCAAATCCACTGCAGTAGTTTTAATTTATTGGTGCAATATTTTACCTAACTTGGGAAATTCCAGAAGATAAAATTTGGCCACATTTAAAAACTTATTAACTAACATCATAAATTTAGTTTATTTCTCAAACAGTCGCATTTCTCAGAATTATTCCTAAATAATTTTACACTCACAGTCCAAAAGAATGAATAATGTCATCCCTAGCTCAATTTGGAAACTCATCAACAAACATCATACATTTTTTTACTGCTTAACAAATTAGTTTATGAAAGTTAATTAAAAATACTATTTTAACACATAAAAAGCAGAATATGAAGATAATCTAAAAAAAGTCGTTTTTGAAATCTAACTTTAGAAATTTTGAACAGAGACCAAAACGGAAAATGGCATTTGCTTAAGTGTCGAAAAAAAGTTAAAAACTGAATTCGGCAAATTTAAAAAATAATTATTCTTCCTTTCAAAAATAATATATTTGATATTACTGTCTCCAGACGTTTTACTACTGGCACTTCTGTTTTCATTTTATTAACTCAAGCCTCAATTTTAAAATTATATAATTTTAGGCAATTTGAAGCTAGAAACATTATTAATTATTATATTTTTATTAAATTATTATTATACATTATTATTATAGATCGAAATTTGTTATACAATCGTTTTTAACATTCTCTTAAAAATTTGGTTTAAACTATCATGAAAAAATTTCCCAGGAATCTAATGCAAATTTTGTTATTTATTATCTTGAAACTTGAATTTTTCCTACAATTTTTTGAAAATCCGGCAAACTCAAAAAAATTTATTCAAAACCTTCCGGATTCTATTGCGAAATTTTTTGATAATATTTAAAAAAATTTATTTTTAGTTTTCCTAGGAATTTTAATAAAATTTTTTTATCCTTTTGAAACCTTTCAAAATGCTTCGAAAGCTTTCAAATGCTCAGAATCTTCAAAAATGTACGTTTTTTTTAATTTCTTGAAATCTTTTGAAGTTTTAAATTATTTTGGAATCTTTTCAACATTTCTAAATATATCTTAAACTTACTCGAATTTTTTCCAAATTAATAATTTACCAAACATTTTTTCAGTTTTTAATGAAAATCACTTTTTTTTGGTTGAAAATTAATTATTTTTGACCGAAAATACAACTATTTTATGTTTGATTGAAAATTCATTCCTTTGGTTGAAAATTCCTTAATTTTAAATAGCTTTGAGATAATTCATGTATTTTGTTACAAATTAATCTTTTTCGGTAGAAAATTAATTTTTTCGGTTGAAAATTTAACGGTTTGGTTAAAATTTATTTGTTTGATAAAAATACATTCTTGTGGTTGTAGACTCATTATTCTAGTAAAAAATTGCTTTCTTTGGTTGAAATTGTTACCGTTCTGTTGAAAATTCGTTTTTATTTAGTTAAAAATAAATTGTTTAACTGCAAATGTAACTATTCAATTTTTGCTTGATAATTGATTTTTTTTCATTTGAAAATTCATATTTTTGTGTTAAAAATTAAACTTTTTTGTTCAAAATTCATATCTTTGAGTTGAAAACTAAACTGCTTTGCCAGAAATTCGTCTTTTCGGATTGAAAATTTAACAGTTCGGCTGAGATTTTTTTCCTTTATTGACTGCAAAATCTTTCTTGGTTAAAAATTAAATTCCTTTTTTGAAAATTCCTTTTTCTTTGGTTTGAAAATTAGTTTTTGAAATTTTTGAAATAAAGAATAATTATTTTCAAAATTTGACGAATTCAGTTTTTAAATTTTTTTCGACACTTAAGCAAATACAATTTACTTTTTTGGTAATGTTCAAAGTTTCTAAAGTTAAATTTGAAAAACGACACTTTTGAGATTGTTTGAGAAATAAACTAAATTTATGATGTCAGTTAATAAACTTTCAAATGTGGCCAAATTTTAGTCTCCGGAATTTCCCAAGGTAATTAAAATAGTGCACCAATATTATATTTATAAATTACCAAGTGCTAAGTTGAAAAAATGTTTTATTCCGCATTTTAGTCCTCATTAGATACAAAGGACTCCCGCTGACCACGATCGGCGGCAGCAGTTCGGCTGAGTGAGGGGAAGCCGTGTAGTGGGGGAACCGTTCGCAGGTACCCAGGGCGGTATTGACGATGTCCCAAGTTATTGACCAGCCGGATGCAATAACCAGCCTGACGCTCGAAAACGCGTAAAAGTATTGTCTGATCGTCTCGAAGAAAAAAAAAATTTTCAAAATCGAAAAATCAATTTTTTGAAATCGTAGAATTCTAGATAGTAAGGAAGCGAAAATTTTTCCTCTTAGAATTTTTTTTCTAAACGTTTATTTTTAATAATAAAAACGAAATATTGAAAAAAAGTTTCTCCCTGATTTAATTAAGTTCTAAAACTTAAATCATTCTAACTCGGCCAAATATTATTGGAATGAGTTCATATTTGTAGGACGTATTCAAAATACTCTGGTGATGCCTGGTTAATCATGAAAAAGTTAACAATCGCTTATTGTTTATTAATATTTAATTGTAAAATGAGGTCAATCGATAATTGTGTTTTCTTGGTTTGGCCGGTAAAAAGTATCTAGGTAACTTCGACTTTCAAACAACTTCCAGTGAGTGATTTTTTCAGCAATGTTGAAAAAAGTTTTTTGGAAAATCTCATATCGAATCGTTGAGAATTTACTGAGATATTCAGATTTGGAAAAAGTCCTTGACGTCTGCCTGCTCTGTTAGCTAATGCATCGCGAGGACTGCTCTGTCAGGCAGCGTTGTCGAAGTTCAGTCTACGCGGGCAGACGTCGAGTACTTTTTCCAAATCTGAATATCTCGGTGAATTTTTAACGAATATATATGAGATTCTCCAAAAAACTTCATTCAACATTGCTGAACAAATCACTCATTGGATGTCGTTTGAAAGTCTAAGTTACCTAGATACTTTTTACCGGCGAAACCAAGAAAACACAATTATCGATTAAACTCATTTTGCAATTGAATATTATTAAACAATAAGCGATTGTTAACTTCTTCATGATTTCCTAGGCATCGCTAGAGTCCTACAAATATAAACTCATTTCAATATTATTTGACCGAGTGAGAACGATTTAAGTTTTAAAACTTAAATCAGGGAGAAACTTTTTTCAATATTTCATTTTTATTATTAAAAATAAACTTTTGGCAAAAAAAAATCTAAGAGGAAAAAGTTTCATTCGCTTATTCTATAGAATTCTACATTTGCAAAAAATTTATTTTTTGATTTTGAACATTTTCTTTCTTTGAGAAGATCGGACAATGCTTTTACGCGTTTTCGAGCATCGCGTCGGGCTGGTTATTGCACCCGGCGGCTCAATTGATCCTGAACTGGCGAATTGAAAAAGGGAAATGTTGAAACTTTTAGCACCTTATGAAACTATGAATAGCTCTCAGGATAATAATAGCTTTTTAGGATTTCGACTCGGATGGTATTTGAAACTTGTTGTTGTTGAATCCAACAAAATTGTTTTTTGAACGATTTCCAAAATTCTGCTTCTTCCAGACTTGAGATTATAAATTTTTAATTTTATCACTTTATTATGAAATTTAAAGGTAATAATGTGCAAAAACTATTTCACAATATTTTACTTTTTTTGTCTGAAAAACCACTTTGCATATAACGCTATAACTTAAACTATCACAAGTTTTTCTTTATATTTCTGATTAAGGTGTTCAAAGATGAATTAGGTGGTTTCTTTGAAACAAGGCTATTATTATTTCATGGCATGAATTACTTCCTGGATACAGATTTTCCCGGGCAAGGAAAATAATAGATGGGTAAAAATGCTCTGGTGGTGGAGGACTGCCTGCCGTCACCACGGGGGATGCACAAGGGTGACCGTACGTACATTCCGGTTCTGAAACATGCTTGAGGACGAGTCATGGATCGCCCAGTTAAAAGTTATTTGAAGGTAACAAATTTTTTTGCAAAACTCATAAACAAATTAGGAAACATCTAAAAACTAAATTTTCTTTAAATTGGCTCAAACGATTTTGATGGCTCAAATATATGTTATAGAGGTATTAAGGCAGTTAAACAAAACATTGAGAATCTATTCCTGTAAATAGAAAAAGGCCAAGAAATTATTGTAATTTTGTAACCATTTTTTAAATGATTTTGTTTACAAGACCGCCTTTCTTAATTTTTTTTCGTATGGGGACGGGGCATTCATTCGATTACTATACCTAGTAAATTCTTCATATATACGCCAACGTTCCCTTCGGTTGCGAGAAGGTTTATTTTCATATCTATGAGGATTTAAATCATTAATCTCATTTTCTGGAGGATTTTCCATTAGTGGCGGTAAGTTTCGACTCCAATTCGTGTTCCGATTCCGACGAACTTGATTCTGTAAACAGACGACAAACAATATTATAGATTAATCAAGTTGAAAGTTATTTGTAAAGGTGATGTCGAATTATACCCCGAAAATCTGCTTGTTCATCGGAAAAACCCGGTCAGAGAAAACATTTCTGTTTTTCACATTCTCATCATAATGAGAAGGTATTTATGTCAAAACTAATGCGTAATTTATTTAATTTATAAGCCTACAAGGACATAATATAATATATTATTATATTATAAAAAATATATACGTAAATCGTTACTCTTTTTATTTTAATGTGGCAAATGTTCTTTTTCGTAGCTGATTTTTACATTCTCATCCCAATGAGAAGGTATTGGTTTTATGTAAAATTTGACTCAGTCGGTTTTCATCAAATCTCCACGTTTTGAGACCCCATGAGTCAGAAAAATGATTTTTACAACGGTGTTAGTATGTCTGTCTGTCTGCGTAGTCTGTAGGCACGATAACTTTCGAAAAAATGATCAGATAGGATTGAGCTTTTACAGACTTTTTTAAGGACTAAAAGAAAAGGACAAGTTCGTTAGCCAGCTATTTTGAATCAAAATTCAAAAAGTTAGAGCATTTTCAACATTTTTGAGAACATTTTTTCAGGATTTAAAAGTTCTATGTCCGTCCATTTATAGTGCTCGGAAATTCTAACAATTTATTCTCATCATTTTTTTTGATAAAGAGAAAATTGTCAGAATTATAGCATTTTCAAAATTAAAAAAAAAAACGAAAATTTTAAGCCAAACAGCGAACGATATGAAAAAAGTAAAAGAAAGAAAAACGTTGCTCTTTGAAAGCCCTACAAGATTATCATAACAACTTTCTGAATTTTCTTGAAAAATCGAAAATTGAAATTTTGATCGCACAAAAAATAATGAAAAATCGCAAATTCCATTTTGCGGTCAAACTATGCAAAATACGAAAAAAGATTTAAAAAAAAAAATTGTGCACGCAAAAAAGATCTACAGATTCGTTATGAATCACTTTTTGATTTGACGCGTAGTTTTTGTTTTGTTCGTAAAAAACAACATTAAAAATAAAAAAAAATAAAATTTTCAGACAAACGACACAAACTATGGAAATGATAAATCGACAAAAGTTGTTCACCCAAAAAAGAGCTACGAATTTTTTATTAATCATTTTTTGATAAGACGCGCAAGATTCAAAAAAAGATGAACAGACAAAAATGTTGCACCCAAATAAAATCTACAAATTCGTTATTTTAAAGTTTTTATTTCACGCATAGTTTTTGTTTCATTCGTAAAAAAGAACATTAAAAATAAAAAAATTTAATTTTTTAAAACCGACACAAGGTACGAAAAAAAATTAATAGAAAAAAGTTTTTTACCTGAAAAGGATCTACAAATTAGTTAATTATCATTTTTATATAGGACTAGTAGCTCGCAAGTTTGAGCACATTTTTGCATAAGCCTTTTTGAATGAAAGGTCCAACCATCGACAACTGAAATTTAGTGTTTGTGAATTCTCTTTTGTTAAAGCTCCTTTGGCTTTAACGAATACATTCTCATCACGTGCCTCGTGAGGGAAAAAAGGTTAAAAGCAAATTCTCATATCTAATTCAAGAACAATTTTGTTATCAAACGTTTTATTGTTGCTCTTTTCTGAGTGAACAACTTCTGCCTACTTATTTTTTCATATCTTGTGTCGCTTGTGCAAAAATTTTTATTCTTTTTTATTTTCAATGTTGTTTTTTCCGAATAAACCAAAAACTATGCTTCAAATCGAAAAGTGATTTATAACGAATTTGTAGATCCTTCTCAGATGCACAATTTTTATCTATTCATGTATTTTCGTATCTTGCATAGTTTGACCTCAAAATGGAATTTTTGATGTTTCATTATTTTTTGTGCGGTCAAAATTTGAATTTTCGATTGTTCCAAAAAAAATCAAAAAGTTGTTATAATAATTCTGTAGGGCTTTCTAAAAGCAATGTTTTTATTTTCTTCGCTTGTTTTCATATTGTTCGTTTTTTGGCCTAAAGTTTCAATTTGCCTTTTTTTTTATTTTGAAAATGTAATATCATTTTTCATCACGATTAAAACGAGAACTATGCGTCCTATAACAAAATTAATAACAACAAATTTGAAAACGTTCGAGTGGATATTTTTTGTCTAATCATATTTTTATGTATCTTTCATAGTTTGGCGGAAAAATAGAATTTTTATTCATCATGTTTTGTGGGGTAAAAATTTGAATTTTTGATTTTTCAAACAAATTCAAAAAAATTGATTTCATAATCTTGTAGGCCTTCAAAAAATCAACGTTTTTTCATTAGACTTTTTTTTATATCGTGCGTTGTTTGGCTTAAAATTTTCGTTATTTTTTTTTTAATTTTGGAAATTCTATAACTCTGATAATTTTCTCTTTATCGGAAAAAGTCGTTGGGATAAATTGTTCGAATTCTTGAGTACTTTAAACAGCTTTACATAGAATTTTCAAATATGGAAAAAAAATTTCCCAACAATTTTTAAAATGCTCGTAATTTTTGAATTTTTATCCAAAATAGCTGACTAACAAACTCGTCCTCACATTTCAGGCCGACTATAAACCAATGCATGATTAAAAAAATCAATAGAAAAAAATTAGTCGCCCAAGAAAGATATACAAATTTGTTTTCAATCATTTTTTATAGAATGCAAAGTTTTTGTTTCAATCGTAACAAAGGACATTAACTCAAAAAGATCTAAAATTTTTTTATAAATTTTTGTTATAAAAATACATTAAAAAGAAAAAAATTAATTTTTTGGAAAAACGACACAAGATACAATAAAATTTTATTTAAAAAAATTTTTTGGCTAAATTATATCGACAAATTTTCTTGAAACCACTTTACGCTAGGAGGTGTATTTTTTATGGAAATCGTAAACAATAATATTGAAAATGAAGAAATTAAATATTTGAAAGTACATATGAATATTCAACAAAAAAGTTTCTTCTCAATCAAATTTGGGCTTTCTACCAAAATAGTTAAATTTTTAACAAAATACATGAATTTTCAATCAAGTGTTTCAACTTTCATCCCAAAAATAATAATTGTCAGAAAAAAAAAGTTAATTTCCAACCAAATATGGACTTTCTACCAAAGTAGTATAATTTTTAACAAAATGCATGAATGTTCAACCAAATGGTTGAATTTTCATACCAAAAATATCAATTTTTCACAAAAAAGTTAATTGTCCACCAAATAGTTGAATTTTTTACCATTTTCGAACCAAAAAGACAAGTTTTCAACCAAAAAGTTGAATTTTAAAGTAAAAGTGTAAATCTTTAACCACACAACTGAATTTTAAACAAACTAGATCAACTTTCAAGCACGTAGTTAGATTTTCAACTAGAAAAGACACATTTAACAAAAAATGGCGGAACCGTCTTTACAAATTTTTTTACTAGCAGAGATGAATTTCCAAACCAAAACACTTCCAAAAAAAAAAAGTTGAATTTTCGACAATAATGTTAGTTATTTTTAACCAACTAGTAGAGCTCTCAACCCAAATAGTTGAATTAACAATTGAATTCAACCAAAAAAGACGAATTTTCAACAAAATAGCTAAATCCTCAACCAAACCAATTCAATTTTCTACCAAAAATAGTATTAGATTTTTTTCGCGAAAGAGAAAAATTTTGAACCAAAAAAGTCGAATTTTAAAACAAGAAAGGTATTTTCAAGCCGAAAAGACTAATTCTCTACAAAACAGTTACAAAGCATTTTCAAACCAAAAATATGAATTATCAATAAAAAAGTTCCATTTCAACCAAATAGTTGAACTTTCTACCAAAATAGGTGAATTTTCAACCAAGTTGTTTAATTTTTAACGAAAAATAGATTAATTCTCGACGGAAAATATAATAGTTAGTACTATTCTAAATAAAAAATACTTTCATTTGAACCTCTATTAATAGGAGATAATATACAAACTAGTTGTGAATTCGATCTCGAGTGTTTCCACTTTGTTAGTATTTATAATTATATGGTGCTCATTTCACGAGCACTTTGCTTCCCGTTAGCAAATGTATTTGCTTCCTCATAGAGGAAGTATTAGTTATTTTTTTCAACAATAGACAAACCAAAGTCTTCATTTTGATCAATTTAAAAATATAAATTTACAAAAAATACAAAATTACAAAATAATACAAACAATTTTTGAAATACAAAGACAAATCAGACAAATCAAATTTTGAATTCGAAATAATAATTTTTTGAGCTGGAAGAGGGAAGGGAAAAGTTCTGTCTCACCCTATCCCTTTGCCAGCTTTATGATTTTTTTTTTAAATGTCAGAATTATTCTATTTGAAAATTTATGATCAAAAAATCGTTTGTATTCATGCGTCGTCAACATTGAATCATGTCGATGAAAAAAGTTTTTCTGTTAGAAACAGATGATTCATATATTATAAATGAGCATAACTTCCTTAATCTTCAATAAAGTGCATTAATATTGTAGGTCAATCGATTCGTCTCGAACCAAGGAATCTTTTATATTCTTGC
>CAKNYM010047495.1:61002-80963 GCA_932195095.1 Andricus curvator | reverse complement strand
ATCGATCGACCTATTGTTGAACCTTCTATGACCCACCAGTACCGATTTATGAAGTTTTTAAAAAAATGGCTCATTCTGTTTATATGGGAAAAATTTTTTTTATATTGGAAATATATCAATATTATACGTATTATATTTGTTCGCGTCTTCGAGATGTATCGATCGACCTATTGTTGAACTTTCTATGACTCACCAGTACCGATATTTGATGTTAAGAAAAGTGGTTCATGCTGTCTATATGAGAAAAACTGTTTTAATATTCAAAATACAACAATACTATATATAGTACAATTGTTCAAATCTCTGAGACGCATCGATTGAACTATTATAACCCATCAGTACCCAGGTGCGAAATTCGGTCGGCTGCCAGAGATTGACCATCGGCCCAAAGTCGGCCCTGCTTTGGTAACCGATCTACGGTAACCAGAGTTGGGCCGACTAAGGTGTTTTCAAGCTGCCATGGTCTCACCGACGTTGGCAACCGACGTCGGCGGTGGGCGAAAAGCCGACTGTCGGCCCAATTCTGGCCCAACGTTGGGCCGACGATCGGATAAACTGTGGCAGATTGGTCGGTACGACCGCAAGAATGCGATCGGTCCAACTCTAGATACAGCAGTCGGTTAGCCACAAGTCACTATGTTGGCCCCGACGGTCGGTCTAACCTTGGCCCCAATATGGGCCGACCGTCGGATAAACGCTGGTTCATTGTTTTAAAAAAACCGTGAAAGTACGGTCGGCCCGACTCTGGACAAGAGGTGGCCCGACCGTCGGCATAACATTGGCTTGTACAAGTCACCATGATGCACCCGACGGTCGGTCAAACCTTGGCCCGAATATGGGCCGACCGTCGGATAAACGCTGGTTCATTATTTTTAAAAAACCGTGAAAGTATGGTCGGCCCGACTCTGGAAGAGAGATGGCCCGACCGTCGGCATAACATTGGCTTGTACAAGATACCATGATGCACCCGACGGTTGGCCCAAATATGGGCCAGCCGTTGGATATAGTAGGTTTCATTATTTCAAAACGACCGAAATTTGGGTACAAAAAGCTGGATTTTTGTGTAGACATACCCATATTTGCAACAAAATTTCGGTCCATGTAAAGTAGGGTGGTTCTTATTTATACTTGGTGGATTTTTTTCTCGAATTTCCCTGCTCTCACTCCGCACTTTTGGGTATTCAAAGAAAACCCCGTAAGTGACAAATTTGAATTTTACGTAATAATGCAGTTTATTGACGCTTTTTGAAAGTTTGAAAAAAATAAATAATCATTAATCGATAATTTAAGAATACTCAGTCATTTTTTAACGAATATTCCATTTTTTAAACAATTTTAATTTGTTTAAACACTTAAGAGTATTTTCAAAAAGCAAAGTAAAACATGAGAATATTTCAATCTTTCGAAAAATAGTAAAAATAAAATATGTAGACAAAAAAATTGTTTAAACAATTTAAATTTATTTAAACATCTACGAATATTCACGATGAACACATTAGTACTTGGAAATATTTAAATTTTTTTCGAAAATTTAGTCCGATAAAATATTTTTCCTGCTTTTTTTTTAGGTAAAATATATACTTGATCAAACACGTTTTATTTAAATAATTGTGAAATTATTCAAACAAATTATTTGATTGTTATCATTGATTATATAACTAATAAATTCTAGAAAATACGTTAATTTCGCGAGTTCACTGAAAAAAAAAATTTGAACAAATTAAAATTGTTTAAATAATTGAATATTATTTAACAAATGACTTGGTATTCTCAAATTACCAGTTGATTAAAAATTCAGTTAAAATTCAAATTGTCTCGGATGAATTCTGGACAATATACTGGAACACAGAATTATTTGTAACATATTATCGCGTTTAAATATTAGATTTACAAAAAGCTGACTTTTTCCTATTTTAAATCAATGAAAAACTTCATGGTCTTTGCAAAACCCCTAAATATTAACCGATTTTGCTCGAATTAGAAGATTTTTTTTTGGGCATTCGAACAAAACTGGGAGGTGAGAGCAGAGAAATTCGAAAAGTGAAAAATAAGGGTCACCCTAATGTAGACACTTCGCTTTTTTAAGAAAAAAATTCGAAGTTCCATCTTTATGATAAATTGTGAATATTTAGAAAAATGTACGTTTGATGTAATTCTTAATCGTTTTAGAATAGTCTGAAACACCAAAGAGCAAAATGTTACACGAAAGTTTGAAAAAATGTGTTATTAAAAAAATTGTCGCGGTACGCGATAAAATTTCCAAGTTCCGTCTATACAAATTTCAAATGTTCATTACAAAAATGACATTTTATGTCATTATCAAACGTTATAAATTGTCTAAAACACGAAAAAAAATATTACAAGAAGAAAAATTAGTCAAAGTGGGCACCTAAAAAAAAAATTTCTGAATAACATTTTTTGAACAAAATTGTTTAAAAAAGTTTGAAGAAAATGTTTGAAAAAGAAAAGTTTAGAAAAAATGTTTGAAGAAACATTGTTGAAAAAAAATTTGTTGAAAAAAATTAAAACAAAAATTTTGCAAAAAAAAAATTGTTGAAAAAAATTTTGGAAAAAAAATGGTTGAAAAAAATTTTGGAAAAAAAATTGTTGAAAAAAATTTTGGAAAAAAAATTATTGAAAAAAATTTGTTGAAAAAAAATGTTTTAAACGAAAATTTTAGGGGTTCCGCCCGGGAATATTAAACACTAAAAATTGTAATCGATTTAAATTATTTATTTAAAAAAAATTTAATTTATATTCCCGTTGACAGTTAATTTATTTTAGATGTACATGATGTCGCATGATAATACAAAAATTCATGAGAAAAAAGAGTTAACAAATTGTTTTTCTTAACTGCTTTGAGCTGTACCTTATGAGGATGGTTTTTTCATTGTCTTTCAATTCTTTAGGTATAGAGTAATGGGTAAGACTCCCGACTGCTAGGCGATAGATTCAGGTATAGGTGTAGGTTCGAAACCCCGTAGCGTTAGAAATTTTATTTGTAATATAATGTTTAAAAATGTAATATATGTATTCATTCTAAGCAGGACCATTAACATTTATTGTCAAAATACTCGCAATCGATTATTATTTATTTTTTGAATACCTATTTTGTGTATTTCCTAAGGTTGCCCAGGTGCGAATTGACCGTCGGCCCAAGTTTGGGCTGACATCATCTTAATAGATGGCCCATATATGGGATCAAATGTCGGGCCGACTTTGAGAAGTCAAAGGCGGTTGACCGTTATCATTTAGCTGGTTGGCCCGACCAGTGGCGCACAAAGTTGGACCGACCGTCCGACGGTTGGCCCGACCGTGGGCCGACGGTCAATTCGCACCTGGGTACCGATTTACAAAGTTTCAAAAAAAAACTTCTGTATTCTGGTTATATGAGAAAAACTTTGTCTTATATTAGGAATACTACAGTACTGTACATGTTTGTTTGCGTCTTCGAGACGCTCCGATTGCTCCATTGAAGAAACATTCATGACCTACCATAACCTACCAATATCGTTTTTAAATTTTGTAACAAAATTATTTACCTTGTTTCTAAAAGGATTTTTTTATGTTGGGAATATAACTGTATTTGATGTAATTGTTTGCGTCTTCGAGACGCGTCGATTAATCTATCGATGAACTTTCGATGACCTTACTTGATAAATCAATAGCTACTTAAGAAGTTTAAAAAAAAGTTATATTGTTTTTGTAAAGAAAACTTTCGTTTTAATTTGGAATATAACGGTTAAAATATAAGCTTGAAAAATATTTGAAGTATCCAGTTTTTTTCTTCTCTTTTTTTTCTTATTCTTTTTTTCCTATATGAGAAAGCAAATTACTTTGATACCTATGAGGAAGGGTGGCCCAAAAACTTCATTTTCAAATTTTTCCCTCACTAATTTTTTATTTTCCTTGAACATTCATATTCAAAGGCCAGTATTTCAATCTTACAAAAGTTTTGAAATAGAATCTTTTATAAATGGAATAAAACAATCAAATATCGGATTAAAATATTAAAATTGAATTTTGTTTAATTTCAACAAAAAAATGTATTTTAGAGGTGCGCAGTCGATCGGATCGAATGTTTGACAAACATTCAGAATCGAATTTTAAATCAGGCAACCAATTTTCGTTATATTAGATGGATTTTTATTTCCAACCCAATTGAATAATTTCGATTTAAAAAAATCCTATTTATAAAGGGGCATAAGTAGCTTCATCTTTTTTCAAATTAAAGTCAATTCTAAAAAATTCTCGAAAAAATCCAATGTTCCAATTTGCATTGGAAATTCGATCTGACTGAGTGCACACCTCTAATGAAATTTCAATCTAAAAGGACGAATTTTCAACAAAACTGTAGAATTTTCGATGAAAAAAAATGAATTTTTAACAAAATACTTGAATTTTCAACTAATTAATTAATTTTGTAACAAAATAGTTGAATTTTTAACCAAATACTTGAATTTTCAACAAAAAAATATTATCTTTTAACCAAGCAAATAATTGAATTTTCAAACAAAATTTTAACAACCCAATTGTTGAATTATCAACAAAAAAACCATTTTTATCCGAAATCGTTGATTAATAACTAAATAGTTGAAATTTAGGCGAAAAGAGGCAAATTTAAAGAAATAGTTGAAATTTTAACCAACTAGTTGAATTTAAAGAAATAGTTGAAATTTTAACCAAATGATTGAATTTTCAACCGAATGGCCTGATTTTAACAAAAAAAAAAAGATCAATTTTCAATCCAAAAGGACGAATTTTCAGTCCAAATAGAACAATGCTTGATAAAACAGTTGAATTTTCGACAAAAAAGATGAATTTTAAACAAAATACTTGAATTTTCAACAACATAGTTGAATTGTTAACCAAATATTTCAAACCAGAAAATTTTAAATTTCAAAAAAAAAAATGTAGTAGTAATGATTAAAAAAATAAATTTCCAACGAAATACTTTAATTTTTAACCAAAAATAAAAAAGTTAAATTTTCAGTAAAGAAAAATAATTTCAAACCAAAAATAAGGAATTTTCAACAAATAACGATTTTTCAGTCAAGAAAGGAAAAAAGTCCAAGTTGTTGAATTTTCAAGCCGAAAATATAAACTTTCAACAAAAAATTAAACTTTGAACCCAACAGGTGCATTTTTAATAAAAAAGACGAATTTTGAACTAAAAAAGTTCAATTTTCAACAGAAAATGTACAAGTCACATTTTCAGTTAAAAGAATTAATTTTTACCGAAAAATGAGTTTTCAATTAAATAGTTACTTTTTTAACCAAAAATATTGAACCTTCAACTAAAAAATAATATTTTAAGAAAGTAGTTCAACTTTTACCCAAGTAGTTGAAGTTTAAAAAAAAAATAAGTTTAAACAAAATATTTAAATTTTCAACCAAATAGATGAATTTTCAATTAAAATGATGAATATTCAACAATTATATAATGTTTTTAAAAATTCGTACAACCTACAACCAAGTATTTGAATTTTCAACCAAGAAAGATTTTAGTTGAATTTTTAACACTAACATGTGAATTTTCAGAAAAAAGATAATTTTCTACCGAAATATTTGAATTTTCAACCAAGAAAGACGAGTATTTAATAAAACAGTAGTTGAATTTTCAGTTTAAAAAATTGATTTGGAACAAAAGAAAACGAATTTTGAATCAAAGAGGTAATTTTTCAACTAAAATGATGAATCTTTAAAAAAAAAATATTTTTTCAACAAAGTAGTTCAACCTTCAACAATGTAGTTCAACTTTCAACTAAGAAAGATTAAGTTACAACGAATAATGTTGATGTTGAAACAAATTTAAAAAAAAATAGTTTCAATCTTCAACTAAGAAAGATTTCAGTTAAATTTTGAACACTAAAATATGAATTTTCAAGAAAAAGTTAATTTTCTACCAACATGTTTGAATTTTCAACAACAAAAAAAAAAGAATTTTCCATATATCAGTTGAATTAAAAATTAAAAAATAAAATTAATTAACAAAAAAACTAATTTTTTTTATCAAAGAGATGAATTTTGAACGAAAATGATGAATCTTAAAAAAAAAGATTTTTTTAAAAAAGTAGTTCAACCTTCAACCAAGTCATTCAATTTTCAACGAATTTTTAACGAAAATGATGAATCTTAAAAAAAAAGATTTTTTTAAATTAGTAGTTCAACCTTCAACCAAGTGATTCAATTTTTAACGAAAAAAGATGAATTTTCAACAAATAATATAATAGTAGACATTTCAACTAAAAATGATTTAAATTTCAAATAAAAAACAATAGAACTCAACCAAAAAAAAAGAACTTTCAACAAATTAGTCGAATCCTCAACTAAAAAAAGATTCATTTTCAACCAAACATTTGCGTTTTTATCCAAAAAAGATACATTTCCTACTAAAAAGATTAATTTTCAAACCAGAAAGACGAATTTTCAAACTCATTGTTTAATTTAATTAAAATAAGTTAGTTTTCTGTCAAAATATTGGAATTTTCAACCAAATAATAACATTTTTAACTAAAAATACAATCAGTAGGAGGAAGAAACTTAAAATAAACATAAATAAAAATTTAAGGCAAATGAATTACTGACAAAAATATTATATCAGCATGGCCACAAAACTTCATATTCAAAATTCCCTAATTTTTCCCTGACCATTTTTTCATTTTCTTCGACCATTAATATTCAAAGACCAGAATCTTAATCTTGTACAATTTTTAACATAATTCTTTAAAAAGCGGGATAAAACAATTTCAGAATGAAATGTAAAAATTGCAAAATTATTATCCTTGAGCGGTATTTAAAGTTCCTCTTATAGAAATTCCCTGACTTTCACAAGATTTTTTTCCAAATCCCAGACTTTTCCCTGTCTTTCCCTGACTAATAAAATTCCCTGATTTTTTCCTGATACAGTCACCCTTGTGTAAAATTTGTTCTCTATAGGAAATTATTTACAGAAAAAAACTAGGATTACAATTTTGTTTAATCTTATTTTTTTAACTTATTTTGAAAAGCGGTGATCGCTCTCATGATGAATGTGAAAACTGAAAAACAACAGAATTTCTTTCAATATCTCTATTGTTGAAAATGAACCAATTGTGGCTAAATTTGGTCCATTCATTTTTAAAGTCGTTTTTTTCAAAATAATTTTATTTTTTGCTGTCTTATCTTGCTTTAAAAAATTTCTTTTTTCAAGCCAGCAGTCTCGCCCTTTACACTATTCACTCGATGTTCCGCTTTTCTTTTTCGGGTACTTCGAATAAACAAACATGACCTATTTAACAAAACTTTTCATGATGCTCGCGTCTTTCTGCCAAGGTTGTTTGACCTTTTGGGTCCCGCAACTTGAATCGACTGCCATTTGCGACCTTATAGCAGAATGATATCAGGCGACCCTTGACATTTGCTAGAACCTTGTACAGCTAATTGTGCGGCCATCACTTTAATTGGAAAACACTAACGCTACCAATTACTCGACGCAACCCAAACTGACACTCTTCGTTCCATCCACGTCTGACCAATTCTAGGATTCTGTCATCAGATCCATCCGCTAGTCTGACACGAAAAAATTCCATAAAATAGGAAACAGAATCCGGTAATAGACTGAAATATAAAGAGGAAAAATTTTATTTGTGCGATTTAATTTATATTAATTTATAACTTCGCATCTCAGAGGATTCGAACCCTCAAAGACTGCTGACTCACCAGTTTCTAAACATAAACCAGGAGTGCGTAAACGCGCGCAGCCATCGAGGCCAAACAAAATACGTATTTCAAAACTTCTAGCCACTCATCCGACGAGCTCGAGGCATACATACGAGCGCACACACGCACCGCGCGTTTGGGCGAGCATGTGTGCGGGCCACGTACAGGCGAACCTACTTTCCAGTTCCCAGATTTGTCGGGCAAGCTCGTGAGTGCTCTGAGAATCTTTCCCAAATCACTCGTAATATTTTTGTAATTATTCACGTAAAAAAAAGCTGATGAACCGTTTTAGAATTTTCACATCGTTTTCGTCAATTCTTTCTCAAAGTTCGCAGATTATTTACATCAATATCCGATGAATTTTTCTCATATCCGAGACCGAGCTACTAGTTCGTGACTTTTTTACGGATAAATTTTCTCCGTGTGAAACTTTCTTCGATCGTTTTTGTATATTCAGAAATATGAGAGAAAACAAAGTTTTCATTTTTTATTTCGGTCCTACGATCAATTTAGAAAAAAGGAAATGGGTACTAAATTTGGGATTTCTTATAACTCTAACAACATCCCTACTAATAATATCATTGCTAATATAGAAAAGTGTATTGAAAACATTAAAGATGATAATAAAAATCAAATGTTTGAAAAATAGTCACAGATTTAATCTCAAATCATAAAAAAAATCAATAAATTTAAAAACTCGAATCAAATTTCAGATATTGCTACAAAATTCCAAAATGACCACAAGGATGTTATCTTTGTTAAGGCAGACAAACGTAATATCTTAGTGGCTGCAAATTCAGAAGAGTACAAATCAAGTATTTAAAATCTTTTACAGAATAATACTTTATATAAAAAAGTTAAAACTAGTTTAGTTCCGTCCATAGAAGAAAAATGTAATGATAGTATTTCTAGGTGTGAGAAAAAAAGATACATAAATGAAAATTTAGCTTATAAATTAAAAAACCATGGTTGTGTAACAGCAAAAGCATATGCCCTTCCCAAAGTTCACAAACCAGAATGTAACCTTCTGTAACAAACTGTAAAAAAATATTTATACCCCCCCCCCCACTCTTTTTGTACGTAATTTTTAGTTTCCAAAAATATTTTACTAGTTATTGCTAGCTGAATTAAGCAGGGTGTCCGAGATTTTCATTTTCAAAATTCTCTTATTTTTCCTTGTCTAATTTTTCATTTTCCTTGATCATTAATATTCAAATACCAGCATTTTAATCTTGAAATACTTTTAACATAGAATCTTTTATAAACGGAATAAAACAGTATTTCAGATACAAATTTAAAATTTTCAAATTTATTAATTTATTTTGAACAAAAAATGTCGTTTCTGCTATAAAAGATGGCTTTTTAACATAACACTTGAATTTTCAACAAAATAATTAAATTTTTAACATAATAGTTGAATTTTCAACCTAAAAATATAAATTCCCAACAAAAAGTGTCATAGTTTATATTTAAATTAAAAAGCATGAAATTTATACAATAAAAAAAAGTGTTTTAAAACCAAAAAGACGAATTTTCAACAAATAAAGATTTTTCACTAAAGAAATAAAATTTTACCTAAATTGTTGAACCTTCAAGCCAAAAGACGAATTTTCCCTACAAAAATTGAATTTACAAACGAAAAATATGACTTCAGCAAAAAATTATTTTTCCACGAAACTGATGCATTTTTACCCAACAAAAATGAAATTTTAAACCAAGAAAATTATTTTTTTTACCAAAAAAGGAGAATTTTCAACTAAAAGAGATCTTTCAAAAATGGAAAAGTTAGATTTTCAGTTGAAAAATTAATTTTGAACAAAAAAAAAAAGACTTTTCCACTAAACAGTTAAATTTTTAACCAAAGACGTAAGCCATCAATCAAAAAAATAAATTTTTAACAATGTAGTTTAACTTTTACCCAAGTAGTTGAATTTTCAATTTTAAAAAGATTAATTTTCAACAAAATAGTTAAACTTTCAACCAAAGAGATGAATTTTCAACTAAAAATATACTCGTAAAAAAACGATTTCTTAACAAAGTGATGCAACCAAATCTTTTAAATAAAATAGTTGAATACTCAAGCAAAGAAGAATAATTTTTAATCAAAAAGTTGCATGTTCATAAAAAAAAAGAAATTTCTACCAAAGCGGATGAATTTATAAATCAAAAAGATAAATAAAAAAAAAATAGTTGAATTTTCTGTTAAAAAAGATCTTAGTTGACTTTTCACGATCAAAAGTATGAACTTGTAACCAAGAAATAAGTTTCTACGAAAAAAATTGAATTTTCAATTCAAAAAGACGAATTTTTACGCAAAAAGGATGGCTTTTTAACAAAATTGTTGAATTCTCTACCCAATAGTTGCATTTTTATCCAAAAAAGATGAAATTTCTTTTAAAACATATGAATTTTTATTTAAAAAGAAAACAAATTTTTTTTAAATAGTTGAATTTTCACCCAGAAAAGATTCTAGTTGACTTTTCAAGATAAAAATGTGAATTTTTAAACAAAAAATAAGTTTCTACGAACCAAATTGAATTTTTCATCCAAAAAGACGAATTTTTTCAACCAAAGGGGATGATTTTTTAACGCAATAGTTGAATGCTCCACCAAATCGTGGAAGTTTTATCCAAGAAAGATGATATTTGTACTAAAGCAGATGAATTTTTAATAAAAAAGTACGCTTTTTTTTAAAGTTGAACTTTCATCCAGAAAAGGTTTCAGTTCATTTTTTAACACCAAAATATGAATTTTAAACAAAACAGTAGAATTTTTAACCAAAACTATGACTTTTTAACAAAATAGTTTCATTTTCAACCAAACAGTTGCATTTTTATCCAAGAAAGATTTCAGTTCTCTTTTCAACACCAAAATAATAAATTTAACCAAAAAGTAAATCTTCTACAAAATAGTTAAATTTTCAACCAAAAAGTATGACTGTTCAACAAAATTGTTGAATTTTAAACCAAACAGTTGCATTTTTATCCAAGAAAGATGTGATTTCTGCTAAAGCAGGTGAATTTTGAAATCAGAAAGACAAATTTTCAAAAAAGAGTTGAATTTTAAAACGAACAGTTGCATTTTTATTCAAGAAAGATTGAATATTTCTTTTAAAACAGATGAAATAGAAAAAAACTTCAACAAAATAGTTAAATTTTCATCCAAAGAAGATTTCAGTTCACTTTCCAACACCAAAATAAGAATTGTAAACTATAAGTTAATTTTCTGCTTAATAGTCGAATTTTCAACCAAAAAATACTTTTCAACAAGATTATTACATTTTCTACCAAACAGTTGCATTTTTCTCCAAGAAAAATGGAAATTCTACTAAAACAGGTGAATTTTTCAATCAAGAAGACAAATTAAAAAAAAAAGTTGAAGTTTCATCCGAAAGGATTTCAATAGACTTTTCTACAGAAAAAATACAAATTTTAAACAAAAAGTAAATTTTCTAGGAAATGGTTGAATTTTCAAAAAAACAGTTGCATTTTTGTCCAAAAAGATGCAATATTTCTACTAAAAAAAAGATGAACTTTTAAATTAAAAAGACAAATTTTCAAAAAAAAATATTTTTCATCCTAAAAACATTTCAGTTGACTTATCAGCAACAAAATATGAATTTCAAACAAAAGGTCAATATTATACGAAAAGAGTTGAATTTTTAACCGAAAAATACGAATTTTTAACAAAACAGTTGAATTTGAAAAAAATGATGTCTTTTTAAGAAAATTGTTAAATTTTCAACCAAATAATAAAATTTATAACTAAAAAGATACTCTTTAGCAGAAAGTTTATGCGAATTTGCAAAAATTACGTACATGAGTGAAGGACCCCCTCCCCCCTACCGTAACAAATCGGAACAAAATGTCTCGACCCCCCCCCCCCCTTGAGCTGTTACGTAATTTAACTACAGTCCCTTACAATTTAGAAAAATTCTTATCTAATTTCCTAAAGCCAGTATCTGGAAAAACTGATTCATTTATAAGAGATAGTTCAAACTTTAGAGAAAAAATTAATAATTTTAATGTTCCTAACACACATTCACTTGCTTCACTAGATATTGTATCTATGTTTGATAAAATTTCGTTGGATTTAGTTTTGGACGTTATAGAAGAAAAATTTCTGGTTGTCCGATGGGGCACCTTTATCACCTATTACATCTAATCTTGTTTTAGAAGATGTTGAAAATAGAGCCTTATCTAAATTAAGCTTCAAATCTCTACAGTTTACTTTGAAAATAGGAAACAATTATATTCTAAATTTTTTAGATCTGTCTATTACAAAAACTGAAAATGGAAATTTAATCACTAATTGGTTTAAAAAACGTTTGCCATTAATGTATATTTTAGAAATGATCACATATTAAAAAAATGTTTCAGTAATATAAAAGACTCTTAAAAATTGATAATATCTCTAATGTTGTTTATTTAATAAAATGTAAAGAATGCAATAAAGTTTATATAGGTGAAAGTAGTCGTCGGTTAAAAAATAGAATATCCGAATATAAAAGGGATTGTAGAATTGGCAACTTAAATACGGGCCTCTCACAACATTCTTGGAATTTTAATCACTATTTTGATTTCGATTTTAAAAATATTAAGATTCTTGCTAAGGAAAAAACCTCTTACAAAAGATATATTCTGAAATCAATTTTCATAAATATATATATAAAATTATGTGTTGATTTAAAAACTGAAATTATTAACGTGAATCAATATTATAATAGCATCATCAATTATTTTGAATTCCCATTGTATTTAGCGCGCTTTTCATTTGAATTTTATTTTTTCTACTTTAACTCTACGTCACATCAGTTAGCGGTTTTTATAGCATTTTTAACTACAGAATGTGAACTCTTTTGAGCACATTGGGAAATTCTTTTGATCTCTATAGTTTCCCAATACTTTTTTACATTTCATAATGAACTGACTTAATACGAATTTTTCAAATGTTTTTAAATTAAGATCGATCAGAATTCTATTTTATCATGAATAATTTTATGCTACCAGGGAACCAACATGTTTCGGGGCCAACTTAGACCCCCTCATCAGGGATTATTTACAGAAAAATACAAGGTATAATTAATATATTTTTATGCTAATTGAAAAAAATAAAAAATAATACCTGCAATTAAAAATGAGAGATAATAAATAAAATACTAGTGAAAAGCTGACCATGATATAAAGATTATTATTTTTAATAAGATTAACAAAATATTAAAAATTCGATTCAAAGAAAAAGGAAAATAGTAATCAATCAACTTCCTGTGTATGATGTATGTATGTATCTGATCCAAATCTTATTCACACTGTATATCCCGAAAACAATTGAAATACTGTTGAAAATCACAAAGGCATTCTCAAAAAATTTTGGACATTTTGTTTTAATTTATATTAAAAAAAGAACAATGATTTCAAATGAAAATATCACTGACAAAAATTACGTGGTGAAGTATTCAAAGTATCGAGACAAACTAACCTTCTTTTTTAACACGCAAACTCTCAAGGCATGCCGGATTTTAGAAATCGTTCTATCTCACTTTTAAGAGAAGATGTTAAAAAAAGTTAAAAAAAGAGAAGAGACCCTTTTTATTTTCATAGCTTTTCATTTGCCAGGACAAGTGACATAATTTCCAAACGGACCTCTCAAAATAACCCAGAACATAATAAAACACACATGTTACAAAAAATGTTTACAGATCGAAGAAAAACCCAAAATATAAGGAAACGTTCAAAATATCAATATCAAAAATTCAGAAATGAATACAAAAATAAGATATCAAAAATGTTCTGAAAATAAAAGAAACATAAGTAAAACATTTTTAAATAGAAAAATTCAGCTTAAAATTATTACAAAAGTACTCATTAATACATAAGAACAATTATGCACATATTTTATATATGGCATCTTCCTCAGAAAACTTTTGGTTATATGCAACAAGGGTATCATAACTTATTTTTGATAAGTATCTGTATGATTTGTAGTATATTAAGATTGACTCCGAATATTGCCTCTAAGGTAAAAATTTGTTTTACACATCTAATTTATTTTTTTGTATGTGTTTATTATTATTATTAATTATTTATACTTTTATAACAGATGTTTGTTTCTGATGAAGGCCCACATATGAGGCCGAAACGTCATAATAAAAAGGAATTTTGAATCTACTTACTTTTTATTTTTTTCTAAATTGATCGTAAGACCGAAATAAAAAATGAAAACTTTGTTTTCTCTCATATTTCTGGATACGGGAGTGTTAGGGTTACTTCGATCACGGGGCTACTTCGATCACTAGCGATTTTTTAAAATTCAATTTTAATAATATTCCTACACTAACCTTTTAGCGAAACAAATTTTGTTTTCTTTTTGAGCGCATTTGAAATTTGTTCATAACCTGTGGGGCTACTTCGATCAACCTGTAAATGAAAGTTTTTTAATTTTGTAAATATTTCATGTTTATTTTCATGTTAGAAAAATCACAGAAATCATCAAATTTTTTTATTTCGAAATATGTACAAATGTCAACAAATTTGTTATGTCTTAATTTGTACATATGATGTGTCATGTCACGATTTTCGATTAGATTTGAATCAATATTAAACGTAGTTCATCAATTGAAATATATTTTGAAAAAGCTTAACATAGGGAGGAGGGGAGAGGGTCTAAATGTCTCAAAATTTGCGTCACATGATTTATGGATAGGTAATTCTTTACATTAATTTTTTAATTCATTTTCATTGAATATTTGAATCATTTTTTGCATCATCCTGATTGGATGTCGAATTTGTTAATTTTGATTTGTTCAGTTTTAATTTTTTTTATTTCGTTAATCTGATGTGTAATTCAATTAATTATCCATGTAGTACAAATTAAATTTGAACGTAATTTGTTATTTTGATTTCATTCCATTACAGAATTACTGAAATCTTATTTGTTTTTCTTCAATTTATTACTTTTTGATCTGTTCATCTACTGTGTATTTTGAATGATTGTTACTTACATTGTAATTAATTTTCGATGTAGTTTTTTACTTCAATTCGATTTATTTTCAATTTTTTTATATACTACATTCTTTGTAAGTATTGATCGAAGTAACCTCACGAGGTGACCAAAGTTGCCCCACTGGTGGGGCTACTTCGATCAAATGAGACGTTGGAGCAAATGTTAATATTATTCATAAAGAATTTTATAAAAATCTCTATCAATCATGTGTACTGCAGGTGTATGTTTGCTCTAATTTTTTTTTTTTAAATTACGGCCCTATAACGTCATTAAGTGTCACATGGGAGAGGGGTTACAAGGGTTTTGTAACACGTGACACTTCTCTGATCAAAAAATATAATTTGAACCCGGAAAGATGGATGGACCAAATAGCTGAATTTCCAACGAGAAAAAAAGAATTAGTTTTCAAACAAATAGTTGAATTTTCAAGCAAAAAGGACGAATTTTTAGAAGACAGTTGAATTTTTAACGAGAAAAGTTGAATGTTCTAGAATAAAGTTCGTTTTCAGCTAAGAGAGATGAATTTTTAATCCAAAAGGACAAATTTTTAACAAAACAGTTGAATTTCCAACCAAGAAAGACGACTTTAACAAAATAGCTGAATTTTTTACGGAATAATTAAACCTTTAACAAAGTAGCTCAGTTTTTTACCAAATGTATTAATTTTCAACCATGAAGATTAATTTTCTACCAAGAAGATTAATTTTCTACCAAAAGACGATTTTTCGACAAAATATGTAAACTATCAACCAAATAGTTGAATTTTCAACTAAAAAAAAGTTTTCAATTAAAAATATAATAGTTGCATTCTCAGTTTAAAAGATTACTTCTCAGCAAAAAACAAAAGGAATTATCAACCAGTTGAATTCAACGAGAAAAGACGAATTTTTAACAAAATCGTTGAATCCTCAGCCAAATAGATGTATTTTCAACAAAGAATATAGTTGTTGAAACTTTTGTTTAAAAACTAATTGTCATACAACAAAAAGGGAATTTTTAACCAGTTAAATTCAACTAAGAGGGAGAATTTTTAGCAAAATAGTTGAAATCTTAAACAAAATGATGAATTTTCAACAACCAAGATTAATTTTCTACTCAAAAAGAAGAATCTTTAACAAAATACATCGATTTTCTACAAAATCTTTAAATTTTTATCTTATAAAGGATACATTTTGAACCAAAATGGAATAGTTACATTTTAAGATTAAAACAAAAAATGTCTAACAAGAAAAAAAGAATTTTCAAAAAATAGTTGAATTTTCAAGCCAAAAAGACGATTTTTCTACAAAACTGTTGAATTTTCAACAAAATAAGATTTTCATTTGAAAAAATACGAAATTTCAACAAAATATATGAATTACCAACGAGAAAAGTCCAATTTTCAATTAAAAAAAAATTATTTCTCAACCAAAAAAGACGAATTGAGTGTCCGGATGCAATAAGGACACATAAAATTTTCTCGTGCGAAAACAAAGTCCCCGGGAGGCTTTCAACCAAATTTTCGAATTTTTATTTTTAAAGGACATATCTGGATGTAAAATTTTATTGTGCATCTTTTTTTCTCAAGATATAAAGTTGTAGCTTTTTTAGTTTACAACTTTTTATTTGTATTCTCAACGAAAAAAGATTAGCTTAAAAAAAACGGGTTTATTTTCAACCAAATCGATAAACTTTCAACCAAGAAGATTGATTTTCTACCAAAAAGACGAATTTTAAAGAAAATACATGAATTTTAAACCCGAAAAGATCAATTTTCAATTTAAAATACGAACTGTCGTTACGTAATTCTCCATACGACTAACCGCTTTTCCAGCTCATTAAGGGTTAACGTTATGGAAAATTCCGTTATGCTAGCCCCAGCTCTATACTTGGCCATTTAGTTTTACGGAAAATTCTGTAATACTAGTCAGTGCCTTTAAAATATTAATTTTCAACCAGAAATGGAAAAGTTATATTTTCAGTGAAGAAAATTAATTCTTAACTAAAAAGACAAATTTTCATGAAAATAGTTAAACTTTTAACCAAAGGGATGACTTTTCAACTAAAGTGATGAATCTTCAGAACGAAGAGAATCAATTTTAAAGAAAAGAGTTTCTTGAAAAAGGGAAAAATAAGAATTCCTCAAAAAAGGGGAGAGAGTTCATGAACTAAAGAATTTTATTGAAAGTATTCTCAAACAGGTATTATGTTACTCAAATAGTTACTCAGAGAGTTACTGTTACTCAAATAGTTTCAAATCACGAAAATAATGATAAATTTGAAAATTTAGAAAAATCTGTTCAGTCAGTTGAAGATTTTCAAAAGAAACATAAAGATTTAATTTTTTTGAAGGCTGATAAAGGTAACTTAACGGTCGCTGCTAACAGAGAGGATTATAACAGTGGAGTTGAAAACATTCTTAAGAATGATATTTTATATAAGAATATTAAAACCAGTATGGTTCCAACTATTGAAAATAAATGTAATGACATTGCTATCAGATGGGAACGTAAAATATTAATTAATGATCAATGTGCATATCGTTTAAAAACTCACAATAGTGTCATAGCAAAAGCTTATGCCCTCCCTAAAGTTCACAAGCCTAATTTAAGTTGGAGACTGATTGTTTCTACTGTTGGTTCTCCCACTTACAATCTATCTAAGTATATTTTAAATATTCTAAAACCTGTTTCTATTAACACTAGTTCGTTTGTTAAAAATATTTGGAAACACAAAGATATTTTCAAAAACATGAATGTACCAAAAAGTCATTCAATAGTTTCTTTAGATGTAGTGTCCATTGATAGCATCTCACCAGATCTTTCTTTAGATTGCATTGAAGGAAAACTTATTTTAAAACATAACTTAACAAAAATAACAAAGAATGAATTATTAATTGCTACCAGAACGGTTTTTAATGGTTATGTTTTCTCCTTTAATAATAAATTTTATAGACAAATTTGGGGTTGCCCTATGGGTTCACCTTTATCCCCAGTTGTTTCTGATTTAGTTTTACAAGATGTTTGAAAAAAGAGTTTTAAAATTATTAGATTTCACACCTATTTTATACAAAAGGTATGTAGACATTTTAGCTATTGTTCCTACTGACAAGATTGAAACTTTCTTAAATGTGTTTATAGCATTAAAGATTGGATAAATTTTGCTCATGATCGTGAGATTAATAACGTTATTAACTATCTTGATCTGCAAATGATTAAAACTCAAAATGGTGATTTACTAACCGACTGGTATAAAAAACCTTCTTGGTCTGGCAGATATTTAAACTATTATTCTCATAATTTATTTGGTCATAAAATTGGTTTAATTGAAGGTTTAGTTGACATACATAATACATAATAACTATCCGCTTGATTTCGTTACTGACATTATTACAGAACGTATTCATGAGATTTACAATAATATTAGTAAAATAAAGAAAAATAATAAATGGAGTGACACTTACAATAAATTCAAATTAAATGATACTTTGCCTTACATTCAGGGTTTATCTGAACGGTTAAGGAGTTCACTCAAAAAATTTAATATTATTATTTATTTTTAAAACACAAATACTCTAGATAATTATTTATTAAAGAAGAAAAAAAACTCCACTGAAAATTTATCTGGCGTTACTTATCTGATTAAATGTAAATGTTGCAATAAAGTCTATATAGGTGAAACTGGCCGTAGATTAAAAAACAGAATTGCTGAACACAAAAGAGATTGTGAAGTTGGGAATTTTAACACAGGTTTGTCACAACATTCATGGAATTTTAGTCATTATTTTGCCTTTGGTTTTAAAAATATCAAAATATTAGCTACTGAAAAAAAATACTTATCAACGACGTATTATTAAGTCCATTTTTATAAACAAATTTCGCAATATTTCTATTAACTTACACACTGAAATTCTAAATATTAACAAAATTTATCAAAGTATTTTGAAATAATCTCACATTTATTTTTTTTAGTTGAAATAATTTTTTTCTCACATTTAAATTTAAATTCAGTTTCGCGCCTTTCCTCATCAGAGGTTTCAATGAAATCTTGTCTATGTCAACGCTCATTACGTACACTGTCTTATTGTATCTCCATATTGTCAATTTCTGTTCGTCCTTCCTAACCATTATAAAGATCTCTTTTTCCATTTTTTAAGATGTAGTCTCTTAAGTGAGTGAAGTCTCTTGAATTTTTGAGACTTCTATAACAATTTTAATATTTTTCTAAATTTTTGACTCAAATTTTGACTTGAATTCTTTAAAATTGAAATTGGTTTCTACACGGAGAAAATTTGTTCATTAAGATTTACCCAATTAGTTCGGTAAATGGAGGACATTACTGCTTTTAGATAAAAATTACAATTATTTTAGGATTTAATACAAAACAGAACCATAAATAATACAAAAGAGTTATGTAAAATCTCAAGTCCAAAAGTGAAAATTCTGATATGTAATAATTGATATAAGGGTTGTATTATTTTCATACCATTATTTCAACAAACCAGTTAAATTCTTATCCAAACTGACGAATCTTTGATAGAAAAAAATTAATTCTCAACAAAACGTGTTATTGTTATATTACAAAAAGTTAATATTCTCACCAAAAACTATTTTACTTTTCAATAAAAAACTGTTGACTTGTGCCAAAAAATACAAATTTTCAACAAAAGAGTTGACTTTTCAACCAAGAAAGATTTTTCAATCAATAAAAAAATTTACATCCAAAATGTTGAGTTTTTAGGTCATGAAGACTAATGTTGGAAAACAAAGTTGAATTCATAACAAAAAAATATGAATTTTCTACCTAAATAATTGAATTTCTCATAAAAGAGAAAATGTCCTTAGCAAAATAAGTGAATTTTCAACTTAAAAAGGTCAATTTTCTAGCAAAAATGAAGTAGCTACATTTTTCGTTGAAAAAATTATTTTTTACAAAAAAAAAAACATTTTTTCAACAAAATTTGTTCAATTTCCAACGAAAGAAATGAACTTTCAACTAAAATAATGCATCTTCAAACAAAAAAACAAACAAAAAACATTTCACCGATTAGGTGAATTTTCAACCAAGAAGATGAATTTTCTATCAAAAAAAGACAAATATAGTTTAATTTTCAGTTAGAGAAATAAGTTTTTGAACAAATAAAATAAATTTTCAACAAATTAGTTACATTTTGAACCAAACAAACGAATTTTCAACCGAAAAGATGTAATGGCTATAGAAATTTTTTTTATTAAAAATGGAATATATTTAAATTTTCAGTTAAAAAAATTAATTTTTAA